>CM073770.1:7240724-7322417 GCA_037158775.1 Hetaerina titia | reverse complement strand
GGAAGGAAAGCATAACAAAATCGAACACAATCGCCTGAACATATTATCTAAAAGACAAAAGTTTGATGATTTAATCAAAAGAACAAATGACTAAATGATGCGCATAGGAATGAATGTGTGTATGTTCTAAAGTGTTTTTGTGTAAAAGATCATGCATTTCTATTGTTTTAGCTCAACTTTGTGGAAGTTCATGTCCATTAAATAAATAAACACAATGTATACACCCACTGTTCTTTATTCTCGAACGACTAGTTTCAACGCTTAGGCGTCATCATCAGGTACAAAATAAAACCAGCTGCAGTCCATTTATATAGCATTTATGGGGGAGAGTGGAGTGGATGAGAGAGGGGGGGAAAAAGAAGGGGAAAATCGGGTTGCGATCAGCGTAAATGAGAAGGAGGAGAAGAGTGTTAAGTGTCAGTGATTGGCGGGTTCACTGTGGAGACGGGGGGGGGGGGTTGTTGTGTCTTTCGGTGAAGGAAGGGATACTTCCAGGAATGGGGAATGGTATTCAAGCAATAATTCGTTCACCAAATGATCCGTTTTTAAATCCTTTCTAATTTAAGCTCCTCCCACTTGTCCATCCTCGTCCCTTTGTCCATCTGTTGTAAGAGTTCCGGGATATTCACACATCAGGGTAGGGGGGCCAGTTCCTTTCCCTGTGCCGGTTATGGTTTCCCAGGAAGATCTGGTAACCGAAAAATCAACTAGCAACTTGGGTGGAGCTGCAGGTGCCCAAAGTTAACCTATAATGCCACTTTTATTCTGTTTTCCTACTTTGTCTTTCGTAGAGTTCAAAATGATTTTAAGTTATTCTTATTGTAGAAGGATATTCGAAATTTTTCCCTAGGAAAGAGGTTAGCTATCTCCTGTGAAATTAAACCATAAAAAGGGAGTTTACACCATTTGTACTCTTTTCCCACTACATTAACTAGTTTATACAAAAGATTGTTTGCTTGAAAGGAACATTTTCTTTGTAGTATTTTCTCATTGAACTTTCCTTGTACCCATTTTTCATTGCTAAATCTTTAATCATTTTAAGTTCATGAGCAAAATTATTTTGGAAAGAGGAATGGCCAACAGTCTGTTTAGTAAGAAATGGAAAGTGGAAAGCTTTTGGGATATGTGATGGCGGGAGTTTAAGGGGATGATGCGGACTGTGGTGCTAGTTTTCCGTAAAATTGCAAATTCAAAGCCCCGTCCCTTTCTCGACACTACGATATCTAGAAAATTTAGCTTATTGTTGAGTTCTTTTTCACTAGTGAAACTGATTTTTTTGCTTGGGCATTTAAGGTATTCGTAAAATTCTCTGTCTTTCAGTGCTTGTCCATACAGCAAAGATATCGTCTACGTATCGGAGCCAACAGTGAATATTCTTTGTAAAATTGAGGGGTTGCTGAATATTTTTCTTTCAAACTCGTCCATGTACAGGTCAGCAAGCAGTGGTGATAACGGGGACCCCATTGTAATCCTTCCACTTGTTTGAAGTATTCATTATTGAATTGGAAATAATTTTGCTCAACACACAATCTCAAAGAGACATGAACTCATTGAGGAAGGGTGGTTCGGCCCCAGCACTTTTAAGCACTTTTTCCGCCACTGACAATGCTTCCAAAACCGGCATATTTGTAAAAAGATTTTGACATCAAAAGACACAAGGATATGCCTTTAGGGGCGGGGGACCATTCTTGGAGAACTGTGCACAGAAATCACTGGAATTTCTCGATCCTGACTTTGGTTGGAAATTAGTCAACTCTCTGAAGAGAGTTCAAGAGGGAGGAGCCGAAGCGTTGAAACTAGTTGTGCGAGAATAAAGAACAGTGGATATATATAATATTATATATATATATATATATATATATATATAATATATATCGATGATGCGGAAGTACTCACGAGAGCAATATAACTTTTGGACGGCACAATAGAACACAGAATAAAACAGATAACACGTAAAAGGACACTCACACTGTAGATGATTTAAGCTTTCGGCCTACTCCGAGGCCTTCTTCAGGTCAAACTGAGAGGTTTTGAGGGAAGAGAGCCTGGGGAAGCAAGAAGGGGGGCGGAAGGTTTAGGGACTGTTGGGAAAGAAATTAAAGATGGCGGTTAAGGGTGGGAATTTTAAAGGATCGGAAATATAGGATGTATGCGGATTCGCGAGTTCTCACCTCTATGTTGGTGGCTGAATCAGGTACCTGGGCCATGCCTCCCTAGGCCATGCCTAGGGAGGCATGAAAGAGCACAAGACCTGCTTCGAAAACAAAACCGCTGCATCCACTCTTGCAAATCACCTGCTCAACGGCAACCACACCGGTGGCTTCGATCCTGAAGGATTGCACCGGGAGGGGAAGAGCTTGAGGTTAGATGCCCTTGAACATTTAGAGGAATGCTTGGTCCGAATGTGAATTGGTGAATGACATTCTACCCTCTCCTCTTCCGCCAGCCCTAACATCAGCCCCCTCCCTCTCCCGCAGCACGCCACCTCTCCCTTCGGAGCCACCGAAACAACCCCTTCCCCCACCCACCATCACCCCCTGCACTCCGACACTATGAGCGCACGAATCTCTGCGAGCCGCTCCATTGCCGCGTCCATTTCCACCCCGTCCCCAATCCCACCCGCACCTTCCCCGCTCTCTACACGAGCACCCCCTGCATGAGAAGACGACGACTCTCCTCTTTGCTTCATCTAACGTCAAGGCCTAGGTCGTGAAATAAAGACGTGTACGTGGAAATACAAAATGGTTAGCCTCATGACGAATTTAATTGTTTTTCGAGAAAACTATCTCCAAGAAGAGCGCTCACTTCTTAAAAGAAAGAACAATGTTACCAGGAGGTAGGATGCTCAGTGGTGGCCGTTTCCTCCACATTGGGGTGTCTCGTACACGGGACAGGGGCGGCGAGGAGGAATCGATGCGAAGAGGGGGGGGGGAGTGGTAGCTGGAAGATACGGAGGAGAACTCCGCACCGCCGATGCACAGCGCGTAATTGGGGAGGGCGGCCCGGATTGGCAGCGCCGCATCACGTGGAATGATGGGGCGGGAGGGGGGGAGAGGCATTGTTGTTGTGTGGGCGCGTGTGAAGCGGCAGATTCATTTGCGGACCAGCCTCCCTCGGCCACCTTCGACCCCCCTCCACCTCGACCCCCTTCGCCCTCCCACGCCACGAGGGGACGGGGATATATTTTTGGATCGCCTCCTTCCCGCTCTCCTGAAATTTCCACTCCCGCATCGTTGGAGCAATTCCCCAATCGCCACCCGCCCGCAAACCCTCCCGCGCCTCTCCGCGGGTGCCGAGAGCCGCTCCGCTTCCCAGCGCCGGACGTAGTCTCGATAAAAGAGAGCAATTATCTAGGTGCGCTATGCTGGACAGCGAACTTCTCGATGTCGTACAATGGAGGAACGAGTTGGTAATGACGTATTAGGGGCGCGCCAGTGGTGGACCAAGGGGTGGTTTTTGCGCGGGGGGTCGCCAACCTGCGCTGTTGCATCCAATATGCGCAAATAAGAATTGTGCATCTTACATTTAAGCTATTTATTCCCTTTGTCGTTTTCCAATATGAGATTTTTGCTCGAAAGTGGACGAAGGAGAAGGCATCGTTGGGGCACCGTTTTTAAAATATCTATATTTGATAACCATTTGGAATTAGCGCATGGATATACCTCTGCGGTTGTAAGCAAAAATATTTTCGAAAAATTTATGTGTTCGTGTCACTTAAAGATTAAAAAATAATAAAAAGGTAATATTCTTTCTGCAAATTTATGCCGGGATACATGGAAGAATTTTTCTTTTAACTTCAGCGTAAAATATAATTCCCATTCTTTATTCGGGGTAGATGGAGCGCAGTCCCCCGATTTGGCGTTATAAGTCCTTTAGTCTTTTCGTTACGATTTCAGGATGGACTCTATTCACATTTTGCTCAATAAAACTTGAATCTTCTAATAGCACAAAGCATATTCCACATGCATCCAACGTACCGTATTCCGGAACAAGGGCGTGTGGGGGGGGGGGGGTTGTTAAGGCACCAGCCAATTGTGCACAATTTTTAAGGTGGTAGGATCAAACGTGCCTTATACTTATAATAAAAGTTGAGTCTATCACTGATTAGTCGCTCTTTTGCGCCTAATATCTTAGGTAATTCGACTTATAAGTACAAGTTTGTTTCACCAGGATACAGTTGATGTAATTCTATTTCGTGGCTATCTCAATGGTTTTAAACCTAGGTAAGGACGCATGTCATGATTTGGTCCGGATTAATATTGAAACGTTGTAGTATTTTTTAGATATTTTCTCCATGCAAAGCCCTCATTCTTTAAAAAGGCGAACACTTATCCATTGTGTATTCATTCTCTTTCCAAAGTATGTTGATTTATTCATCAAATTTTGAGAGAAAACATTTATATCGCCGCTGCACATTATATATTTTTCCTTTAAGAAGCCACTTTCTGAAATTGATTCTAAACATTCTTCCAAGGATCATTTTTGCTTTTATTACTGTGTATAAACCTAGATTATGAAAACATAAATTGAAAACGTATCTTAGCATACGGGATATAATTATAAATTGATTTTATTTGTCGGTACATCGGAAGCAAAAATGCATTGTGAGATCTCTTTGGGGTGCGGGAGGAATGCTGATGAGGATTTCTTTTTGTTTGGGTGTCACTCCCTCCAATTAGAATCCTCGTTGGACGGAAGATTCCTCGCAGTTCAAGGCAGATTGGAAAGCGTTTATATTTAAGGGAGAACATGTGCAAGAGGAGGTAGGATTGCCACTCAATTCGAAGATTCTCTCTCACAACGGAGGCGGCGGCGTTCACGTTTATTTCCGTTTAGGAGTCGGTGCCTGGAGCTTTCTTTCTCGCCTTCCTTTTTAAAATTCACTGCCCCACTTTAAAACATTTTGAAAGACCCTCCACATATGCTGTAGGGAAGAACGGACTCTCCATTAGGCTTAGATTCAGCTGATGATTTCTCCAGGCGAAAGCAACATGTCAAAGCAGCGTCGCGTGTTGTCTCCGTCGTAGCCGTAGACAAACTGAGCATTTTTTATATTTGTAACGACTTCTGATGCCGCTTTTATGGAGTCAAATCAAAGAAAATATTGAAACGAATAGGGTTTAAGCTATATTAGTAGTCACAGTGGACTACGGGTCAACTGTTTGCTGCTGTTGTTTTCCCAGTTGTCAAATTCTCACTCACGTTGATATTCACCTATTGACCGAAATATCGGTATAGAGTTCCTAAAAACCAATATTAGCTAGAGTAATAATACCAAATAAAATGGTAACACATAACAGTGCCATCCAATACTAAAATTATTCACAGAAAAATTATGCAAATAAAAAAGTATAATCACGGTATCTATTCAAGCGCCCGAGTATTTTTACACAAATACCAAAAGTTAATAATTGATTCATACCCTTACGGCCCTACTACTTATACCATGTTGGTCCAAAACATTCTGAGATACGTAAACAGTTACACCTGCTCTAACTTTTCCCCTTATATTTTAATTCTTAGCTTAGCCTTTTTCTTACTGGAAAATCGCATAACCTTTGTTTTATTAATATTTATTCTCATCCCATATCTATCGCACTAAACCTCCAATTCACTCAACAATGCTTGCAACCCCTTGGCTGACTGAGCAACTAATGCTTGGTCATCAGCAAACCAAACCGATTTTACGAATTCCCCTCCGACTTTCATTCCTGCCTCCAGTTCTTCCCATGCCTCTTTAATCATTTCCTCAACATATACGTTGAACAGTACCGGTGACAATGGGCAACCCTGCCTTACACCTCTTCCTAACACTGCCCATCCGGACTCTCCGTTCCCCACTCGCACCTGAGCAGTCTGAGACATGTAAAGGTTGCGGATCAGTCTCCTGTCCCTCTAATCCATTCCTATTTTCTGCAATACACGCATTAATTTTCCCAATTCACTCTATCAAACGCTTTTTCGAAATCTACAAAACAGGCAAAAACGTCCTGATTGTATTCTATGTTCCTCTCGATTAGTGATCTCATTACTGCAGTCCTCACATGATGTAGCCTTTACCTTTTTCGGAATATGAACTAACACTGATCCTCCCTCTGAGGCACCGCCTTTTCGAAGGCACCTTCAGTGCCGGGCGGGGAGGATTGCGTGCGGTAAGGGTGTCAAGAGCTATGCCGGCGGTAGCGTAGCTACTGGTAGGGCCTCCCTTGCCGGACAAGTCTTGACTGAACTGCCAGACTAAGTGTGCCTCACATGATTGGGTAGAGAGGGCTCTTTATGTGTAGAGAAACAAGCCCTTCTAAGGGAGTAAACCCTGAATATAAATCCTGGCCCTCCAAGTTGGGGGTTAGGCGTAGGACTAGCAACCCTACCCTTTAAAAAATTCACTTGCTACGAAACCTCTAAATGTGCCTCGGATAGATAAGGATGGATCTTTAAGATGTCGACCTGGCAAACAGACAAGGACAACGAGTACATGGAAATTAGCAACATGGAATGTTAGAACATTGTTGAAACTGGGTAGAATGATTGAAGTTGCCAATCAATTGCTGAAATATGGTTTATATCCTGGTCATCTTCTATATTAGACATAAGGTCTGCACGAGGACCAAATTGTGACTCTGATCACTATCTAGTGAAAGTAAATTTTAGAGAACGACTGGCCCTCTTGGATAAGATCAATAGGTCAAGAGGGGTTAAATGGAATAGTAAAATTTTAGGAGATCCTGTGCAAGCTTTGAGGTACAAAGATGAAATAAGTAGAAAGTTAACTAGGACTGGGGAAGAACCGACAGAGCAATATTCTGTGGAAGATCAATGGACAAGAATTAAACAATCTGTTTTATCAACTGCATAGGTAAAGCAAAAATAAAAAGGAATGCAGATTGGTTTGATAATGAGTGCAAACTTGCAATAGAGGAAAAGAATAAGAATAGATACAATATGTTAAAAAGGGAGACTAGATTAACAAGAGAGAAGTATAGGCAGAGCAGGAAAGAAGCTGATAAATTACTGAAAAGAAAGAAAAAGAAGTACTTAAAAAATCGGTTGAAGGCTATAGAAGAGCTCAATAATGCTAAAGAAAGCAAAAAGTTCTACCAATCAGTAACATACATGACTAAAGGTTATCAACCAAAAGCGCACTCCTACAGAAATAAAAATGGTCAAGTCATTGGGGAGGAAAATGAGATACTAGAAAGATGGGCTGAATATTTTAATGACCTGTACAATAAGGAATTAACTACAGGGGTTGAAGAGCATGAACAAAGTCACACAGAAGATCAGGAAGTGCTCATTCCAACAATGGAAGAGGTAATTGAAAGTATTGGAAAACAGCGGAATGATGCAGCACCAGGAGACGATGGTATAACATCTGAATTAATTAAAAATGGAGGTCAAGATTTAAATAGAGCATTACATCAGCTAATTTGTAGTATTTGGAAGTTGGAAGAGTTCCCAGAAGACTGAAAGACAGGTTTGATTTGTCCAATATATAAAAAAGGTGACAAATATGATTGCAAAAGCTATAGGGGCATTACAATTATAAAATTTCACCAGTCTTCTCCTGAAACGCATAAGCACCTACGCTGAAGTCATACTGGAAGAATATCAGTGTGGCTTTAGAGCTGGTAGAAGTACCATTGATCAAATATTCTCGGTAAGACAAACAATGGAGAAATGTTATGAATATAATGTTGACTTGCATATACTCTTCATTGACTTCAAACAAGCCTTCGACAGCGTGAACAGGAAAGAGATGATACGTGTGTTGAGAGGTTATGATATTCCAAGGAAACTGATTAGACTGGTTCAATTGACATTGCATGAATCACAATGTAAAGCCTTTATTAGGGGTAGAGCAAGTAGAGCATTTAAGATGACCTCGGGGGTAAGACAAGGAGATGCTCTCTCAGCCACGTTATTCAACCTGGCCCTACATAATGCAATGAAAGAATTGAAACTAAGAGGTACCATAGTGCATAAATCCCAGCAAGTATTCGCATATGCAGATGATATAGCACTAATTGCACGAAATGGGAATGCCCTAAAAGAAATGTTTAACATTTTAGAAAACACTGGTAAAGAAGTGGGGCTGAAGGTTAGTGAAGAGAAGACCAAATACTTGAAATGTGAGCTCATCAGAACAAGCGGCACCTACAAAACATAATATTTGGGAATTATGAGTTTGAGGGTGTCAAGGAATTTACCTATCTAGGAGTAAGACTTAACAATGAAAATAAGATATCCACGGAGATCAACCAAAGGGTAATGGAAGGTAACAGGGCATACTTTGCAAATGTAACAATCCTCAAATCAATGTTACTATCAAGGAACACAAAAATTAAGATCTATAAAACGCTTATTAGACCCGTGGTAACTCATGGAGCTGAAACATGGACATTAACAAGTCAGGATGAGGAAACACTTAGAAAATTCGAAAGAAAAATGTTAAGGAGAATCTATGGCCCAATTAGAGAAGGAGAGAGATGGAGAATTAGAATGAACATGGAGATAAATGAATTACTAGAAGGGAAGGGCATAGTTAGATTTGCCAAGCCACTGCGGCTGGCGTGGTTGGGGCATGTAGAAAGGATGGAAAATGACAGAATGCCCAAACTGATACTTAATAGCAAGATGGAAGGAGTCAGAAGAAGAGGATATGGTTACCAAGGAAGATATGGTTACATGATGTGGAGGATGACTTGAAGGCAATGGGAGTTACAAGATGGAAGGAAAAAGCAAGAATAAGAACTGAATGGAGGCATATCATAGAGGAAGCCAAGGCCCACACCGGGCTGTAGAGCTGCAGATGATAACTAACACTGATCTCACAAAATCTTCCAACCAGATTCCTTCCTCATAGATACTACGAATCAGTCCATATATGGCCTTCTTCCCACCCCTCCCTAACCATTTCAACATTTCTACAGGAATATTGTCCACCCCCACAGCCTTATTTGCTTTCATCTCCTTTAATGCCCTTTCTATTTCATCGTCGAGTATGCCTGGACCTCAGCTATCTTCTTCTACGTCATGTTCCTTTTCTATGTCTAACCTTGTAGGCCTAAGTTCTTTACCATACAGTGTTTCTATATATTCCTTCCATCTCTCTTGGATTTTTCCTGGTTCAACTATTATCTTACCCCACTTATCTTTAACTGTTAGCACAGATCTTGCCTTTTTACTTCCCGATAATAACTTAACCTTGCTGAATAGCGCACCAATTTCCCCCTTCCTCTGTAAAATTTCCGTATCTTTGCACTGCGTCTTCCACCATGCTTCTTTAGGTTTATTTGTTACCCGTTTCAATTTATGAATTTATGAGTATGCATGTATGTGTGTGTGTGTGTATATACATACTTGAAGAAGACCTCAGAGAAGGCCGAAAGCGTAAAATTTCTTAAACGTGTCTTTGTATATATAATTGTGTTTTTATAAGAAGTCCTCATATGCATATCGATCTGCTTGGCATTTCATTTCCCTAACACCCGCCCATTCAGTCTCTCGCTGACTAATCAATCAATCGGGCGTTGGCATTCTACGCCCGCCGTCGTGTGCTAGCTTTAAAATTGATCATGCGTACTTCTCTAAAAGTTTCCATGTGGCATTTTTTCCGGTACCTTTCAGCAAAACCATTTAAAATGATAATGGCTATTTCTGTTTTTTCATTCAAAGATCCAAAAATAAGATAATACCCACACTTTTAGATATGAAGCAATGAGTGTTGGCTCAGCATAGGACCTATACGTAACGAGACAAAATAGGAAAAACACGAAGGATATCAGTTGAGTCAATATTATTTGTGATGGCTTCCGTGGCGTGGGTTCTCTTCCACAATGATTTATATTCTGTTGGGCGGCAGTTGGGTCGGTGTTGGCAGTTGGCATCGTGAAGACTCCGACTGCAACTCCGGTCAAGGGTCACCCCAGATGATGAATCCTGCGGAAGAGGCCCCGGGGAGGCACGGTGCTCCTTACGAGTATGCGTACGAGTATGTCTACGCTGCTCTTATTTCTCTGGCTGGTGCAAATGGATGATGTTTCCCTCTATTATTATTCTGGCATTGAAAATATGGCATCTGACAAGGCACCATTTTGACAATCTATCTCGCTCTTTCGAATCCACAATCTTGCCTTCTATTTTGAAAATGCCATAAAAATTACTAGGTATGTCAGTGGAATATATAAAATTTAAAAACTTGCCATTGTATATAAAATTTTAGTTGAAGACATCTTATTTAAAAAACAATTTTATCATGTATTATTCGAAAGTCGAAAAATAGGCTCTTTTTAAACAGTAATTTTTAAATTTTTTTAAACTTTTAAATTACCAAATTTTTAATTTTTTAGTTTTTCACTTTTTTAATTTTTATATTTTCAATTTTCAAATTTTGTATTTTTAAAATTTTAAACTTGTATTTAATATTTTTTATCTTATATTTTTTTAATATTTCATTATTTTTTAATATTTTAATAATTATTTTTAACTTTTAATTTTTAAATTTTTAATGTTTTAATTTTTGATTTTTTCTTCATTTTTTAATATTTTTATTTTTTTAATTTTTAAAATTTTAATTTTTATGGATCGTTTGTTTTATTTTTTATTTTAAATAGTTTTCAAAATCTGTCGGGTCCCTTCAGAAACTCGATGTCTCAATTGTTACTCTAGAGATTCGGCCCGATCGTCAAGTTTAGAATGTTGCTCTTTTTTTAATGCTCTTAGCACTTGTATTGCATTCAATTGCATTTCAGTGCATTGCATTGAAAGCACTCTAGTCCCACTTTTATATTTGTAGTCATTTTTGCGGTCTCCATAGTGGCATATTCGGTCACGGCATGCCCTCTTGTCGTACTTGAGGGAGTTTTCGAGTTAAGTGTTGCTCAACGACCCCGAGGCATAGTGCTCATTACGATATTCTCGGAAACACTCGCCAAGTTAGTGAAATACAAATCGTCCCACTCACCAGGTCCGGCAGAGTAGAGAATGCCAAGTGCAATGCGATACGATCAAGCCAGTTAGAGGTGTCTTCCCAATCAAGGTCTGGTGTGGCGATGAGGACTTTTTTCAGTTTACCACCGATAATTCCAGTCTATGAGAAAAGCTGGAAATTTGAGTTCATTATGTTATGGAATAATTCCATCACATCCGAGCTGATACCGCATCAGTGGCTCCAGTGTTTCCAGTGAGCGGAAGTACTGGGTACGTTTTTGGAGCCTTGGGATGCGTCGTAACGGACACGGAAGATTCAGGAAACGAAATGACAAGGGGAAAACGATGCCGATATTGTGAATGATCGCTGACTGAAAGAATGGAAAGCGTTTGATTGTAATTCTTAAGTAGCATGGGATGGGGCCCACCGATAGCACGAATTATAACAGGGGAGGACTTGAACTCTTAGGAAAGTACAAGTCATTCGAGTTTGGCACGGGCACAGAGAGAGGGAGAGAATGGGAATAATTCCAGCGTCGCATTGCATTGGAGTGGGCGAGAGCAGAGTCAGAGGCAAATGAACTGCCGAATCGATCGATATACGGAATTGTTTGCCCTTCAACAGTTCTAGACGACGACCGTAGGAAACACGTCTTCCGACCAACTGAAATTCCCGAATGTCGTTAATCATCAATTCCTCTAATGTTTGGTGCTAACCTAACATCCCCTGTCACGCGCCCTCGAAGCGGTTTGGAGGGGGAGATGTAAGCGTACCGATTCACCGCCACCGTTCGCCCGCTCTGCTCAACCGCTCGCAGTATGTTGAGCGAAGGTCCCCTTTAAGCGGGGGCCGGCGCCCCCCCTTCCGGCTCGCCTCCTCTCCCACCGCCCGGCCTTCCTCCCCCCGGCCCTCGCCCAACGTGCGCCTTCTCCCAACCAATCGTAGCAATGGTGGTGCACGCGTCGCGTCGAATTGCGACGCCGGAACCTTGAGCGGAAAGATGCGCAGGAATGGCAGCGTCGACGTCGCCCGATCGGGCGGAACGGAAAAATCTCTGCGGGTGAGGCTAGGAGGAAGATGCGTAGCGGAGGTCAGTCTTGGCGCCTATTCACTGCCTACATTAGCTGATGAATTTTGTTTAATAACAATTGGATGCGTACCATAAATGTGACGAGCGATGTAACTTTCGATATTAAATTAAATGTAACATGAGCTGGAATAGCAGCGAGCAAATACCGACGATTTATCTAAATATTTTCTGATGCAAAGTGATGCATATTCTCCAGCAGCCTCTTTCCGTTGCGACAGCCGCTGAGTTTTACCTCGTTTAGCTATTGGGATCTCGGCGAGTCCAGCTATCCGTCGAAGTGTAACTAGATTTTCTAAATGACCAAATGGACAAGATGATGTCGTGTCGCCGTAATGGAAGCGTGCCTAGCAATTGCCCTCCTCCAATACAAACCTTCTTAGCAGGTCTAATGAATGCTATTTTAAAAACGTCTCACTTTCCAAGCTGAATTTCCATTGAGTATTTCCAATGATAAGGATTCAGATCCGGCATATATGAGGGTCGCGGTAGTCCAGGGGTTAAGCGTTGGACTACTGACTGGAGGGCTCGGGTTCGATTCCCGGGAAGCATCTTCGGGCATCCTCTGCTCCACCCAAGCTTTGTGATTTTTCAAGTATCAGGTTTTCCTGGGAAACCATAGCCGGCACGGGGAGAGGAACTGGTCTCCCTACCCTGATTTGTGAATATCACACGCCGTCGCGCTTAGTACTGGGTGAACTCTACCATCACCTTAGGGGTGATTACTGTGTTTATGGTATCTCTAATGTATATATCTATTGCATTTCCTTATATCTATTCCCACGTGAAAGAATATATTTGTATATATATAAATAAATAAATAAATATATATATATATATATATATATATACAAACACTAGGTTAATACATATTAACCACACAGAAACATAAAAAAAGGACACTTACAGTAGATATTTACGTTTCGACGGCACGGCCGTCGTCATCTGACCTGAATATTTATTCGCCATATGGCGGTATTTCGTGTTTGAATGTGTATTTGGCCAATGTGGCTCGTCTCTTCTTCTGGCTATGCGTGACATGAAACGCACCGTTCCTATCCTGTATGATGTTGTATGCTTGCTAATGTACTGTCCATTCTCCTCTTGTGTTTGTCAATTTCTCCTTTTGTGGGTGTAACAGCTCCCTAACGCCATTGGAACCCTTCGGTGGTGGTTGGCGCTTGGGGAAAACCGGAGGACCTTTGGGAGGAGGGGGGATCCAACACTTCCCCCCCCTCCGACAATTCCCATGACATTGTGAACCTTTCCAACACCAGCCTGTCTGAGAACGAAATTTCCGTACTAAGTAAAGGCCTATCCTTCTCTCCCACACCAAAAATTAACCAAATCAATCTACTCACCGACACACTCAATTTCTGCCGAAACCTTCGTTGGCGAACATTTTGGAAATCGCAAAGTAACTCTTCGAGTCAAATTAAAACCAATCCCGCACTCAACAAATTCCGCCCGGCCTCCACTCATGAGCCAAAACCCCTACCTAGTAATCATCCCGTAGAAATATTCATACGCCTCCTTCTCCAAAAAGTCTCTAATAAATCCTTCACACAATCTCTAAAACCAAGAAACAACCTTTCCACAAACGAACGTCATGCCCTTAAAACCCTACAGGCCAATCCTAACATCGTGGTCACTACCGCCGATAAAGGCTCCTCAGTCGTAATTTTAAACACCCAAGACTATATTTCCAAAGCCCTCAGTCACCTCAACGACACATCCACCTATACCACTCTCACCGACAACCCTACTCCAAACTTCCAAAAGGAAATTCGGTCTCTTCTCCTCCAATTTGGACCAGAAGAAGGCCTCACCTCCCAAGACATATCCCTACTCTCACCCCCAAACCCCAGAACACCCCAGTTTTATCTCCTCCCAAAAATACACAAACCCAACATCCCCTGTCGCCCTATAGTTTCTAGTTTCAACTCTCCCACCGAAAGAATCTCCGCATTCCTTGATTACCACCTACAACCTATCGTACTCTCATTGCCCTCCTTCACAAAAGACACGTATCACTTCCTCCACCGTTTAAACTCTGTCTCCATTCCCTCCACCTCCAACCTGCTTATGGCCACCATCGACGTCACCTCCCTCTATACTTCTATTCCCCATGCAGAAGGCCAATCCACCCTCCGACACTATCTTTCTCTACGCCCCCCACCCCAGTGCCCCTCGACCGAATTTCTCCTCAATCTCGCCACTGTCGTTCTGACTAAAAATGCATTCTCTTTCCAAAACTGTTTTTATCTCCAAACGAAAGGCACAGCGATGGGAACGAGGATGGCGCCATCGTACGCAAATCTCTTCATGGGCCACCTTGAAGAGAATTTCCTTTCACAGCAACCCTTCCAACCTCTTTTCTGGGTCCGCTACATTGACGACATTTTTATGCTCTGGACACACGGCTCTGATTCTCTTGACAATTTCTTATCGGCCTTAAATTCTTCTTTCACTGTTAAATTCACTTCGTCCATTTCAGACTCCACCATCACCTTTCTTGACACAGACATCTCAATTCATAATAACAAATTCACCACTTCAGTACACATCAAAGACACTAACCATCATCAATATTTACACTATACCAGTAGTCATCCTTCTCATACCAAACGCTCAATTCCCAACTCTCTCTCTATCCGCGGACATCGGATTTGCAACACCACAGCTACCCTCAACAAATACCTCAACAATCTACACCATGCACTCCACAAACGCGGTTACCCAGAAAAGCTCCTACAGGATAAAATCTACCGCTCCACCCGACCACACACACCACAGAATGACAACCCCACATCTGACGCTGGACTCAACCTTTGCACAACCTATTTCCCCGGATCCCACAGACTGAAAACCATTCTCAAGGAACTTTATCCTATATTACATGACAATGACGCGACCACATCCTTACTGCCCCAATGCCCCTCTGTCGCTTACAGACGACCAGCCAACCTCAGAAACCTTCTGACCAACCCTTTGACACCCCGCCCTGACAAATTTCCACATATTTCCCCTACCTGCAATCGCCCCCGATGTAAAACATGTCTCCTAATCAGATCTGCTCCCCTCTCCCCACATCCCCTCATTGTCCCTTCACCCCGTTCCCACGCTAATTGCCTTTCAAAAAATATTATCTATCTCTTGTCGTGCAAACAATGCACCTCATTCTACATAGGCGAATGCATTACCCCATTATCCATCCGAATGAACAATCACCGTTACTCATGTAATTCTGCTTCACTCTCTTCTCTTCCTATCCCTTTACACGCAAGTTCACACAACCTATCATTTGACGAATGCTTTTCCTTAACAGTTCTAGAATCCCTACCCGATTCAGCCACCAACATAGAGGTGAGAACTCGCGAATCCGCATACATCCTATATTTCCGATCCTTTAAAATTCCCACCCTTAACCGCCATCTTTAATTTCTTTCCCAACAGTCCCTAAACCTTCCGCCCCCCTTCTTGCTTCCCCAGGCTCTCTTCCCTCAAAACCTCTCAGTTTGACCTGAAGAAGGCCTCGGAGTAGGCCGAAAGCTTAAATCATCTACAGTGTGAGTGTCCTTTTACGTGTTATCTGTTTTATTCTGTGTTCTATTGTGCCGTCCAAAAGTTATATTGCTCTCGTGAGTACTTCCGCATCATCTATATATATAAATATATAAATAAATAAATAAATAAATATATATATATATATATATATATACATGAAATATGTATTCTGTATACATGTATAAATTTTGTAAGCACTGAGTTAGGTAGAAAGAAAGTTAAAAGAGTTCAATAATAAACTGAGGCATGAAAGAACGCGGTCCGAGGATAAGGAAGGTTTGCACAGGATGGGTAACTGCAATCGGTTACTCTGTGCAGGAGGGTCAAAGCACTATCAGGATATACGAAGTGGATATCTGTGCAAAATATCAAAATGAAGTCAGGAAAATTCTTAATGCAACAACAAAGCTTTATGAGAAATTGAAAGAGTAATGTAAAGGAACTGTGTGGTAAAGGCAATAGGTCAGCGAGGTCTGACATAAAAAGGAAAGATGACATAGATGAGAACAACATAGATCAAAGTATGCTGCATGGCGACATAGAAAGGGCACTGAGAGAATTGAAATCAAATAGGGTACATCTACAACTACATAAATACCGTGCGAGCCACCAAAAAGGTGTGTGGCAGGGGGTGTAGCACCATGAGGGAAGGGTAAGGGCTGAGGGGGTTGGGGGTTAGGTGAGGAAAGGGGGAGGAACCTGTAATGGGGGAAGAAGTCATTTCTGCGAAACTAGTTAAAGGTTAGGGAGTAGGCGAGAGGAAGTTTTGTATGGACTAATTTGTAGAATTTATGGGGGGTGAATTTGACCGGAAGACTTCGTCAGGTCAGTGTTAGTTGCTATTCCGAAAATGGGCAAGATTCGCCGAAATAGACACTAAGCGGACTACCACTCGCCTGGCTCCCAACCTTCGACCTATCTGGCATGAAGAACCCTACCAGGAGCAAAATATCATTGCTTCCGCCGGCCCAGTTCTAGGGGTCATCGCAGAGCACAAGTCCTTCCACCGCGTCAACGCTATAGTTCATGGGGTGGGATGAATACATATTTTATTGAAAGAATATAAATTTTATTCTATCGTAAAAATAATATGATATTGAGATTTTTTATCAAAAATTAATCCCATACCCAAATTTGACGTTTTCAACTACATGTAATTCGCTCCGCATTTAAGAGATGCAGTATTAATGGCCAGAAGTCTCGTTGCAAGCCAATTCCGCGTGCCCACTTAGTCGACTTGGACGCAAATGTCCTTCTATACAACACGTGGGGCGTTCTCGAGTCCTTACGTTGCTCTCTACATGTAATTTAAGTGAAAAGGCATATTTATTGCTAGTTGCATTTTGGGTTCTCTCTCTTGAGTTTTGGGCTCAAATGTGGGCAACGACCCAGGAAGCTCCCGCCTAGACCGAGCACGTCTGATCCTGTTCATCATGTCAGAACTTCCTAAAAGTCTGCCGACGGTACAGGATATGAAATGTATGTTAAAAATTGAAGAAGTTACTGCTATTCTTTTAAGAATGTAAACGCAACGGCGGTCATTTATGTTAACATTTATTTTGAAACAATCAAGGGTGACATAGAGAAAAATGTCACTTGTTTTAATAGTAATGCTTATGGAATGTGCGAACAAAAAATTGGCGTCTACAAGTAATCACGAAGAACATAGTAAAACAAAGATCTGATTATGACCTTAGTGTATTTTTTGGCATTTTGCAAAAACTGGCTTTTAGTATGATACAGATTGCAGGAAAATATAATGGAAGGGTGAAAAAGAGAGAGGTAACTCTGCTTTAATTTGGGCACATTTGGAAAGCACGGAATATATTCTGGATCAATCAGGAGGAAATGATAGCAAATGCAATACTTTGAGTCCAATTTCTTCAGATTCCCTCGCCTGGTGAGATGCCAGTGTTTCCCTTATATCCCCTCAACCTTGATCAACTGAAACGGGCAACGCCAGCAATATTGATCTCCCGTTTTCGAGAGGAGACTTCGACGGACACGACGGCGAGCCTAGTGGCTTCGCCTCCATCGCGCATCATCCTTCCCCACACTATTAAAAGATAGCCAGACCCGCTCTCTGCACCAGTGGAGGGAGTGGAACATTATTTTGTAATAAAACCATCTGGAACCTCTGGATCCTGGTAACTTTAATCGCAGTAATAATGGCAATCCGTGAGCATTTGAGTCGACATTCACGAAACAAATTGCATAACATATGTATGCACTTCAACCTACGGATTATATGTATCTGGAACCTGTCAAAACGGTATCAAACGATGATGTTCACTTGTTCTCCGACAAGGCGACCGAGACATATCTACGCATTATGTATTGCGCCACCCGAGAGCGCCGTGCTTCTCCCGGTACGGATGGCCACCCTGATTGCGGCGCATCTCCCCCCCTCACGATGCCTCACCTCCTGCGCCATCTCTCTCCTGCCTACACCACCATCCCCCTCGCTCCTCCCCTATAAGAAAACACCTCTCTCTGCCCCTCACGCCGCACCCACCACTCCGTTCTTTCCTCTTTGTGGCGTCAGTTTGTTTCAGTTTGTTTCAGTTTTGTCAGTTTTTGTCAGTTTGTTTTTTTCAGTCACTTTGTCAGTTTGTCAGTCAGTCAGTCACCCCCACCCCATCTCCAACGATGGAGGGGCGGCAACCTCCTCCACCGTTCTGCTCCTCGGCACATAATTCCGAGGGAAAAGATTTGCCCGATGGAGCACATTTCACCTCCTTCAATAAACTATTAAACCCGGGCTTGTGAAATGTTTTGAAAGAAATTACAGCAATTATAAAATAAATTTTGCCAATGTGACCAGACTCCAGGGAGCTAGGAAAATCCATTCGCCCATCACGTAGAAAAGGCGAAAGTGTACGAATAACGAATGCAAACAGATATGGAAGAATCTTCATCGTTCTTGAGCAATTTTGAGAAGGTGTCGGCGCGACCTAAAATTGTAATTCTTCGGTTTCCACAGAGTGCATATCCTGGACAGTATTAAAACGTAGACACAGATACGACATACAAGCAGACAGAAATATTTAAAACTTCGGGGCTGAAGTTACACGCCTACGTTGAACAGAAGAGTATCACACTCTACGAAGGTGGCATGGCCGCCGAAATGCATATCTCTGCGATTGCCCTTAATTGCACGTGTTTTGTCAGAGCCAAATAAATGTAATCAGTGTGTGTGTGTGTACACACACACGCCCTCGCGCGCAAACACCCTCACACACACACATATGCGAGTATATTCTACGTAAATCTCATTGATGTGAATAATAAAAGGAACAAAGGAGCGAGTTGACGTTGGCCAGCACAGACATAGTTAGAAACATAAAAAATGACACGGACACATTCCAAAATTGTCGGTGGTCGATCCACCTTCTTCTGCGGACAGTTCCCTATGTCCGCAAAAGAAGGTGGATCGGCCACCGTAAATTTCGGAATACGTGTGAGTGTCCTTTTTCTATGTTTACCTGTGCTAACCATGTATACGGTATCTATGTTTGTTTCGGCCGACCCCCTCTCTCTTCTTCGTTTAGTTTATGCATACATGTGCATACAGAACTAAATTTTAAAAAAATGCGTAGTAATACATTTTTGGGAAAAGAGTAATTCCCTCCCTTATAGTTACAAAGTTAAACAAACAATACCGCGAGGGTAGATTCATTTAAATACTTGGGTGTAATAATTACTCACGATCTGTCCTGGGGAAAACACAAATGACAAATATGTGGTCGTGCTAATAAAAAATTGGGATTTGTGAAAAGAGTGCTAGGTAAATGCGACGAAAAAGTGAAGGAACGATGTTCCCTTGCCTTGGTCAGGCCCCACCTAGAGTATGCTGTCAGTATATGGGATCCTCAAAATATAAATTTGAATTCGGAATTAGATCGAGTTCAGCGGAGGGGGGCTAGATTTGTCAAAAATTGTTATGACCAACGCAGCAGCGTATCTACTTTGCTAGACAATTTAGGTTGGGATTCTCTTACACAGCGGCGTTTCCAATATAGATTTAACTTATTAAAAACATTTAAAGATGGCATCAAGAATATAATACGAACCCCAACGTAGTACGGTCGGAGGGATCACGAATGTAAGATTAGAGAGATAGACTGCAAGACTGACATGTTTAAAATGTCATTTTTTCCAAGAATGATAAGAGATCCGAATGTTTGTAGTCGAAATACCCCAGGAGTCAGTTCATTACAATAATTGTTAACGTACAGGTTAGGGACTGCGCGTGGATATGTATGTATTTATATTTTTTTCTTACAGGTTACCCCTCTTCCCCTACCTATTTGAATAAATCCCTACCCTCTCATCCGTTACCCTTTCCTCCTGGTGTTACACCCCCTGCCACACACCTTTTTTGGTGGCTCGCAGGGTATTTATGTAGATGTGCAGGGCAAAGGCGGTTTCCGAGAAAGTCTAAGTTAAATGTTAAAATAGGTGGGCAACAGCTAGAGCAAGTGGAAGACTTGACGTATCTACGAAGTGTTCTGGAACAAAATGGTAAAAGTGCATTGAAGTGAAAGAAGAATTGAGTTAGGCAAAGAAGCTTTGACGAGGAGGAGGGAATTGATGACAGGGACGTTGGGTAAGAAAAGTATCGTTGAAACTTAGATATGGAGCGTTGGAGTAATACCTCCATTTTACCAGCAGTCACCAAGCCCACTCTAAAAGCTCGATTTCCAATTTTCACTCAATCTGTGGACATTGGCGTTGCACCTCCACAGCCTCTTTCACCAAATACGAGTACCTTCACAATATCCGCAAAGCACTCCACAAACGCGGTTGCCTAGAAAAGCTCCTACAAAATAAAATCCACCTATCTTACAAGCCACAAAAAACAACCCCATACCTGACGCAAGACTGAATCGTGCACCACCTATTTTTCTGGATCCCACCGACTCAAAATCTTTCTCAGAGAACTCTTCCATATTTACAATGACGCAACCTCATCTCCCCTGCTCCAATGCCCCTCTCTCGCAAACAGGAGATGCCGCCGATACCAATGTAAGGAATATTCTGAGTTCCACTGATCCTTTGGCATAGCTTCTTGACAAATTCCCTCATATTTCCTGACTTGCACCCGCCTCCGCTTTAAAAACTTTTCACTCTTTAGATCTGCTCCCCACATCCCCTCATTGTCTCACCTCCTCACTCCCATGCCAATCGTCTCTTCAAAATCGCAGTCTACATCCTCTCAAACAACCTATAGGTGTGTCTATCTTTTCTCATCGGCGAATGCACCATGAAGATCGCACGCATGAACAATCATCCCTTCAAAGGAAACGGATGGGTTCGCTTGTCATATGATAACCATTGGGTACGACATTGAATTGCAACGTGAAAGAGCATTAATAGACTCTGACAATAGCATAGCTCCATAAAAACATTTCATCATTATCACTCACGGCTATTTTTCTGCCATATTTCCCTACATAACGAATGCTATGAATTAGCTTATTTTGCATCAGAGGTATAATATCGCCGAGGAGTGAAGCAGACGAACTTCGCCCGCCTTCATTATGAAGAGTGTGGTGCTCTTCAGGCAGCACTACATACAGGTCGGACCCGAGAGCAGCAACACTACCACTACAATATGACCGAAGCTGTTAGGTGCTGGGTCCACTGGACTATATGCCCCAAATATGACGTGTGTTGGCCACTCAAGGGACGTTCCTACCCGAGGACCTGTGCTTTACGGTGACATTAAAGGAGTGGAGGTGGAAATAAAGCGTTGAAAAAGAGAGGAAACTCGCACGATACGTAGAATGCAAGAGTAGTCGTGAGGGACCGTCCAAATGCCTACCTTTACTGAATAACCAACCAGTCATACCAACCGTCAATAAATCAAATCAGGAGGCAGCTCAAAAAATGCCCGTTTTCGAAACGGTTTCACTGGGTCACACCGTAGGAGATAACACAACTCCCCCCTCCTCGCCCCTCCCGTGTTCCCCCACATTCCCACCCCCGTGGTCCAGTCTCCTTCCCTCTCGAGTATCGATCCCCGGTCGGATGGGGCACTGTCGTCATGGAGTAGCGGCGACGGGAGGGGGGCAAGGAAGGGGGCGGCCGGATGGAGGAGGCGGTGCCGAGGGGCGGGGGGTGATTCGCTTTCCTCCCTGACGACTACCCTCCAGCTGCATACTCGCGAATGCTGTGAGTGAAAAATAGCAATAGTTGGAGCACAATCCAAGAGATTCATGACATTTTTCGGAACACTGGCGACGGATACTCTCCAAATTGAAGTCCTCAAGCAACGGAAGATATTGAGAAAAAGGAGGGAATAGCACAATTTAAGACTGTCGCGCATTAATGAGAGTTTGGTGGTGGAAGGGTTCACGGGCTAACCACCACCATGCACTTCCATACTTCCATCCCGTGCACCGCCCAACCCGACACTCTCTGCACGGAACTACGCACTGCACAAAAACCCTTCTCCGATGCCACCTCCCTCCATCCTCTATCCCAAGCCTCTGTCGCGCTAGCGTGCTCCCCTCCACGCCTCACAGTTTTCGGCTTCCATCGCTGCTGGTCGACGGCAAAATATTTAACAACTTCATAAGATAAAAGCTCAATGAAAATCCACCTCCAGAATGAAAAACAACTGTTGCGGCGTTTATTAAATTCATTTGATGTCATATAATTACTATCATCGGTAATCTACCGGTTAAGGTAGGGTTTTGACGGACACAAGCACAAACGTTTCAGCAACAATTCCCTCGTCTCGCTTAACAAAACGGCCCAACATCCACCATTACAAAAGGCCCCTCTTCATCTACGTATACTTCCTTCACCCCATCCAACATCCTTATCCTATTCCCGCCCCTTCCTCATTTGCCTAACATTCTCCCCGCAGCCTGGGTCTTCACCATTCCACTGCCGATCAATATGCTCTGCACCCATTTTTCCGGCCTCATTTTGATTTCTCCCAACAAATCCCCTCTCCTCCCCCACCATGCCCAGCACTTCCCCGTTTGTTTTCCTTTGAGCCCACTCCACCTCTTCCATCCTATTGGACGCCTACATTTCAAAAGCCTCCGATCTACGCTGATCTTCCTACTTTAATGCTCATGTTTCCACGCCGCAAACAACCACGCTCCATATCAGGGTTTTGACGAGCTCTTTCATAGCACCCTTGTTCATAGTCCCTGTCATCAGATCTCTCTTCCGTGTGAAGGATTCTTTGCCTAACGCAATTCTACTCCTTATGTCCATTCCACTTTGACTATTTTAGCGCAAAACATATCAGATATAGGTAAACAGTTACACCTGCTCTATTTTTTGCCCTAGTATTGCAACATTTTGCATAGATTTTCTCTTCCTTGACAATCTCAAAAACCTTGTCTTACATTATTCTCATCTCATACCTGTCACATTGACTTTCAATTCACTCGGCAATGCTTGCAACCCCTTGGCTGACTGAGCAACTAATGCTTGGTCATCAGCAATCCTAACCGATTTTACGAATTCCCCTCCGACTTTCATTCATACCTCCAGTTCTTCCCATGCCTCTTTAATCATTTCCTCTACATATACGTTGAACAGTACCGGTGACAATGGGCAACCCTGCCTTACACCTCTTCCTAACACTGCCCATCCGGACTCTCCGTTCCCCACTCGTACCTGAGCAGTCTGATACATGTACAGCTTGCGGATCAGTCTCCTGTCCCTCCAATCTCTTCCTATTTTCTGCAATACACGCATTAATTTTTCCCAATTCACTCTATCAAACACCTTTCGAATAATAATCATATAACATAGAACACGTGTCTACGAAAAATGCAATAAATTTAGGTTTGATAATAGAAATGACACCAAAATAGAATGGAAAGAGTGAGAATGGAGGGGTCCCCTGTGAGTCCACGTGGGGAATTGACCTCCGCCGCAACGCCACAAATGACCAATGAGAACGCGTGTGGGTGAGTCGAGGGGGCGGGGCGAAGGGGGAGGGGCGTGCCATCTGCGTTTGCTGACGTAGGAGGGATCGGCGGGGCAGGGCCGCGAGTGCGGGTCGTTTCGCGGGCTCCCGGAAAGACTTTGCCGCACAAAGTCTTCAGAAGAGGTTCAATTATTTTTAAAGATTGATGCAATGTGATAGCAATGGCGTAACTTGAACATTTTTCGATAAAGCGATGGTCACTTTCCCTTAAATTGATTTTCAATCGAGGTCATTCAAGTGACACCGGACTTCCGTTGTTATTTGAAATTAATAAAGACTCCCACAACGGTCTTCAAAATCCAAACCTTTTTGATCGAAATATCTCGGGGGGAAGTTCGATCGGAACAATGGATGGCGTTGAGGAGATAAAAGGCGATGTCGGTCCACAAAGAAATCAACACAAATTTGTATTTCTCGTAAGCCGGCCATCCTTCTTGGGTTCATGGCAACGTACAGTGGATTTAATGTGACTTAGGCCCGTCCGGTCGATGCTTGATGCGGCTATATGCTATTCCCATTAAAAGTTCGATAGAGGTTGATTTAAAATCCGGTTTCAAAAATTGTGTCTGTTGAAATTTTTGAATCGAGAGCAATATTGCCGTCTCGTATTACTCCTTCTTGTGGGACTCTCCATTTTGGGTTTGGGTTTAACTCCCGTTACAATCGATTAAATTCATAAAAATATCCCTTTTCTTCAATTTCCCATGTAAAGGTATTAAATAATTCTTCTTGTACCACTGTTTGTTATTTATCACAGCACGATTAAATTACTCCTTTCGCAAGTGGTTGTAAACTTCCTGTATAGGTCGAGAATGTCGAAAATCTGTCACTTGGAAAAATGTCTTGTAAATTTTAGGAAATGTTAAATTAAGCAAAAAGTTTACTTTACTTATGTAATGAAGTTGAAAGAAATAAAGCTATTAAATGGCCTTTTAATAAGTTGACGCGTACGACTGTACAGATATAGTATACGATCACGTGATATGCTTGATCTATTGATTTTTGCGCTTAAAGACGTCATGACAATAAATTTCCTGTAGCAGAATAAGCTTACCTTGCAGGCTTGCGCGTAATACTAATACCCGTATTAATATGACTAAGGCGCAAACAATTGAGGACTAGGCACACAAATTCTCTCTCACACTTTCAATCGCCACCCTGGGTGTAAATAGATTTTTCGTCACCTGGCGTCAAATTTCTTTAATTGATGTATATTTCCCTCTCGTGGAGAGCGGTGGTGCGCAGTGTGCACTCTGATGACCCTGTAAGTGATGCCGTTGTGTGGGCGGAGGGGAATTTAAGCTCCTTGTAGGGGCGCTCACGCCAAGCAGGTCAAAGGTTACGAGTCAAGCAAAGAGTGCTCCTCCAGGATAGAATTAAGGGTGTAAGCCTGGCAACCATCTCTTGTGAAAAGTGTCGCACTCATTAGCGTCAAAAATATGGACCGGACGAGATCAAAGATACTGCAGAGGACCATGGCAACCGAAAGGACAAATGGTTTAGAATTGTAGATGAATTGACATTTGTGACATAGAATGTTAGAGGAGCAGTTATGAACCTAAACGAATTAGTTAAACTATTAAGTCACAATGAAGTTAATATTACAATATCTAGAAAAACAAAAATTATAAAATAAAGGTAACTAAGATTTGTAAGATTACGTAACGATTCTCAGTGGTGTGGACCAGGATGAAAGAGTAGGCTGCGAAGTCGCTATCCGGGTAGATCACAAACGGAAAGAAATAATGAAAAAATATGCATTTATTATTGAAAGAATAGTGCTGTAAGATGTGATATCGATAACGGGTAACCAGACGTAATAGGGGTTTGTGCACCAGAGGAACAGAAAACGGATGGCAGTCATTTCTTCCAAGATTTAGAAAAGATTATGAAAGCATATTCGTTTTAATCAAAATGATTATTTCATTATTTTAGAGAATTTGAATCACAGAAGCAAGAAACTCCACGTTATCCCAAGCTGCAGATGGTTTTGGATGGATAGATTAGAAATATAATTCCATTTGGTTATATATTGTCAACATAGTATGGTAAAGCGACTCCATTTATTCAAGCCGCCAAAATTCAAGCGCCGAGCTCGTGCCCAAGGTGTTGTTAGGCGACCAAAAAGCCAACCGAGCGAAAATTTCTAGTGAACTTATGCAACGTATTGAAATTGAACCTTACTATTTGGACAACGTCATCACTGGTGATGAAACCTGGGTTTTCGAATACGACCCAGAAACAAAACGCCAAAGCTCTGAGTGGCACTCCGACCAGTCCCCCAAGCCCAAAAAGACAAGAATGAGTAAATCAAAAGTGAAAACAATGCTCATTGTCTTTTTCGACAGTAAAGGAGTAGTCCATAAGGAGTTTGTTCCTCAAGTTCAGAGAGTTAACGCTGCCTACTACGTGGATGTGCTGGAAAGAATCCAACAAAGGTTCATCAGGACAAGAAAAGATATCTCCACTACCTGGCAACTCCATCACGACAACACGCCTTGCCACAATGCGCTACGAGACCGCGAGTCCCTGTCCAGGTGCCAACGCCGCCCCACCCACCCCCTATAGTCCTGACGTCGCCCCAGCACACTTCTTTTTGTTAC
The DNA here is from genome assembly GCA_037158775.1 of Hetaerina titia. NCBI lineage: Eukaryota > Metazoa > Arthropoda > Insecta > Odonata > Calopterygidae > Hetaerina > Hetaerina titia. Next base: position 7,296,270 of record CM073770.1, on the reverse strand, counting down.
CTCGGATTAAGAGCGCCCTGAAAGAAACCCGTTTTTCATCCATAGGTTAGAAGAGATCTAATCAGCCGCAACGAAGAGCTTGCGAGAGGTCCCCAAAGACGCCCGTACCGGTCATAGCAGAGTCGCAGGAAAAAACGTGTAGAGGCCCAAGGACAGTAGATTTTGAAAAAAATTAAGTGTTTGTGCAAATCTGTTGAATAAATTACTTTTAAAAAATAATTGCATTACTTACGGAACGACCCCCGTATGTTTCTTAGCCTTTCACAATCTGTCACCCGTCATCGTATTGAGTGTGTATGAATTTTAAATGATCATTTTCATGATAGGCTCATATTCTGACGAGTAGGACCTCCTCTATCCCTATTGATTCACTATTTTCTTCCATATACCTATTATTTCGTCAGCCTCCCCAAAATTGGCAATTGTTTTTTATGCTTATGTTAAAAATGCGGTAAAACACTCCAACGTTCACACTTGACTTTGGAGCCAGCGTGGAACGCAACAGCGCTGGCATAATGATTTCTGGGTATCTACGAGTAAGGGGGCAATCCAAAGCCAGTGCTGCTAAATCGTTGGGAAAGTGAATGGCTCTCTAGCTCATTCTTGGAACCTTTGCTGCTCTCTGTATTGAAGCAAAGATATATCTGTTCTTATCATTTTGCCTAACGATGTATCAGGAAGTTTTTTTACCACGTTGTATTATTGTAATTTGCGCAGCTTCTGATCCTCAGTGAGGCGACTGCCAAGGCGTCTGACTCCAGTGGGTCGGTCATTTAAAGCGTTGGAGTCACGTTAAAACACTACTGAGGAAGGCAACCGGAAACCACCTCAGCCATTGGTTAAATTGGGTGGGAACCACACCCTGTTACCCGTTGAGTCGATGATGCAGCGTGCGGCAGACTAACATGCAGATTTGAAGGGGACTTGGATTCAAATACGAAAATGCACCCTATATAACAACAGATCTTTCCAGTTTAAATAATAATTTATTGCGATGCACCCTGTAGGCTTTTTCCCTCCTTGTTCTTCGTCAGGAGAAGCACGCGGTCTGCTCACGTTTCAAAGCGAGAGGACGGGGATCGAGAGGGTCGAACGGAATACTGTCGGGATTAGGCCCGGGGCCGCGGGGAGGAGTGCCCCCGAGAGAGGTGGCGGGGAGGTGGCCGGACATTGTGGCCGACGCCACAATCGCCTGTTCCGAAGAAGGAAACCCGGCGCGGAAACTTACTCGGAATACATTGCAGTGCCAATTCAGTCCGCGACGGCGCGGCAGTGAGGGAGGGCGAGGAAGACACGGCCATGGGTGACGTCCCGATACCTTTATAGGGTATAGGGACCTTGAGAAAAGGAGCTCAGGCGAGAAAATGGATCGCCCTCATTTTCCATGGATTCATGCCCGTACTCCAGATGCCCAATATATGCGGACTTGATGATGAAACTGGGGCGAATTGATGTATGCATTTTGCCTACGCAAGACTTACTGGTTTCTTCGTTTATTCTACAATAGATTTCCACAGGAATACTTGAGATCTCGGATTTATATCTCTCCAATAAAATCTTCCGAACCCCCGTTCACATTAGCCCGCTAAAAAACAACAGTACCTCCACCATACCAACTGCCACCCATCATCCACTCTCTCTCCCGTACTAAGTCTCCACTCGTGGTCACCAAGTCCGTAACAATCTCGACTTCCTTGATTCATTTGTCTCCAATTTTAACAACTCTCTTCTTAACCGCTGATAACCAGATTTTCTTTTTAATAAGAAACCCACCGAAACTTTGACGCTTCTAAATCTTCCCAAAATCACAATAACCCTTAAACTCTCTTCATCTGTGCAACTTACTTCACGGGAATTTAGTCCTTCAAATGTATACTCAAAGACCTCTCCCCATTCTGATCAACCACAAAACTATGGCATATATTTTATGCTTAATGTTCCTCTTGTACTTTTAAATGACCCGTCCATTTATCCGACACATTGAAATCCGCTAAGCCCTTATCAATCGTCCGCGATCCCCAAATCCAAAGGAAACATTTCAATCAGCCCAACTGTACGTAAGATATATCCAATCTAAACTAGCCTTTGACTTGATAAATAGTGGGAGAAGGACGAGTGACCACAGAGCGAGGGATCAAGGGATGCCGATGTCTTACGTGTAATTGAAACAATGATTATTTGATGTCCTGTGGGAGAGAGTTTGAGTGGATAATAAATCCAAACGCCCCACTTCAAACATTCCCAGGATTGAGTTTCTTCTGAATCTATCTAATATATGTACGGTTAAAAAAAACTCGGCTTCATCAGACGGGTGGTGGGGAAATTTAATGAGAAAGTTGCTCATTACAACACACAAGAGAGGTGTTATTTTGTTCTAGATAAAACTCGCTTGGAATATGCCGCAAATATTTGGGATCCTTGGAAGAAAACTTGGCAAAAAGAATTAGATTAAGTCCAGAGAAAATTCACCCGATTTGTTAAAAATTGTTATGGTAAGAAAAAAAGGGTGACAGGTCTCTTAGGTGGTTAAGGCTGGGAGCCACTTGAAATACGGAGAGAACAAGCAAGACTTAGGCATTTAGAAAGGTTCAGAACAAACGAGTTTAACGATGACACTGAAGGAATTATAATGGCCCCACACTACTTAGGTAAATCAGACCCACAAAGATAAAACAAGGGAGATAGATTGCAATACCCATTTTTTTCCCAGAACAATCAGGAATCATAACAATCATAACAGTAAGGAACCGAAGTAACTTTAGAAACATGAAAAACATTGAATTTACAATTCGGAACAAAATTAAACATTGCAAAGATATTAGGTATATCAGTAGATTCATGTATTCGAGTATGTTAGTTGGCAGTTTGTGTGCTATTATGTATGTAGGTTGTAAGGGTTTTTGCATGAATTTATACCATATTTTTTTTGTGGATTGTAAAAATATGTGACTTTTGCATACGATTTTTTTTCTTATCACGTGTAGTGCCCTAACACCCCCAGCCACACGCCCTTGCGGCGGCTTGCGGGGTATTAAGTAGATTTAGATGTATTTCACTTTATCCTGCAAATACTTAAACCCACAAGTCTTCTCCTTCTATAATAAATATTAACTGCGGATCAACGGCTGTGCGACGGAAAGTAGATTCAATCTTTCCTATGCAAACCTCCACCTCGAATGCTCGATAAAATTTTCTTTTCCTTTTGCCCCCTGCAGCTTTTGTTCTGTGTTACACGCATAGATTATATTTATGATCGTCTTCATTCTATAATCACATAGCATGGATTCCTTTAAAACATTTAATTTCCCCTCAATTTATTCCCTATTCTCTCTTCTCCTCCTCCATCAATTTTGCACACACAAACATCTCTCAACACATCTCTCAACCAATTTGCACAACGCTCTCATCCACCACGGATATTCTTGAATCTATTTGAAATAAAAAATTACCGTAAACCTTCACGAACCCAAACCTTTCCAAGGCATTATATCTCATATCTTCTTCATTTACACAACACACTTCCCTGAAATTTATATATATATATATATATATATAGAAAACGTGTGTGTTATGAACACATCTCGTATATAGGAGGTGTGTTAAAAAAATAACGAGAATTTTTTCATTCCGCGGGTTTGGAGAGTCCAATTGTCAAACTTTTTTTATTATGTTGGTATACATGCCCCTGAAGTATGATGAAACTTTCAGCTGTTATCATTTTGGACTTTGTCCGTGACAGCCACTAAGGTTAGACGTGTTTTTATGAGCTCGGCGATTTTCGTTTGTTAAAAGAAATGGATCAAAGAATTTGTATCAAATTTTGCGTAAAAAATGAAATAAAGTGTAAAAAAGTGTGTGAGATGTTAACAAAGACCTATGGTTAGTCTGCTATGAGTAAATCAAGAGTTTACGAGTGGTATAAGCGTTTCCAAGAAGATTGTGAAGACCTTGAAGATGACGAACGCCCTGGACGCCCCAGCACATCAACAATCGATGAAAACGTGGAAAAAGTGAAAGACATGGTTATGAACGATCGCCGAATCACAAATAGAGATGTCGCAGATGATTTTTGCATATCGATTGGATCATGTCATGACTTTTTTTTCCATTTTTTTGGGTATAAAACGCGTGGCTTCAAAATTCGTTCCAAAATTGTTGAATTTTGAACAAAAACAGCGGCGAATGGAAGTTGCTCAGGAGTCACTAAATGAAGTAAACGACGATGCAGAATTACTGAAACGCACGTTTTTTTTGGATGGACATAACTATCAAATAAACATTTTGTAACTCCAAACGAAAACCCAATCCAGCAACCTAATCTACATCAGGTCCCCCTTCATCTCTGTGTACTTCTTTCCTCCCTTCATCCCGTCCAACATTCTTATCCTGTTCCTGCCCTTTCCTCGCTTGCCCAACATTCTCCCCTCTTTTACCTTCTTCAACATTCCACTACCGCTCAATACGCCTTTCATCCATTTTTCCTGCCTCCATAGGATTTCTCTCAACAAACCCCCTCCTCCCCCACCATTTCTAGTACTTCCTCATTTGTTTTCCTTTCGGTCCATTTCAACTTCTCCATTCTTCTCCACACCCATATTTCAAAAACCTCCAATCAGCGTATATCCTCATGCTTCAGTGACCACGTCTCCGCGCCGGACATAGCTACGCTCCATATCAGAGTTTTTACGAGTCTTGTCTTAACATCCCTACTCAACGTCCCCGTCATTAACTCCCTCCTCCTTGAGAAAGCCTCCTTGCCTAGCGCAATTCTTCTCCTTACGTCCCTACCACTTTGACCGTTTTGGTCCAAAACACTTCCGAGATATATGTAAACTGTTCTACCTGCTCTACTTTTTCCCCGCCTATTTTAATATTTAGCTTAGCCTTTTTCTTTCTGGAAAATCGCATAACCTTTGTTTTGGTAATATTGATTCTCATCCCATATCTATCGCACTGAACCTCCAATTCACTCAGCAATGCTTGCAACCCCTTGGCTGACTGAGAAACTAATGCTTGGTCATCAGCAAACCTAACCGATTTTACGAATTCCCCTCCGACTTTCATTCCTACCTCCAGTTCTTCCCATGATTCTTTAATCATTTCCTCCACATATACGTTGAACAGCACCGGTGACAATGGACAACCCTGCCTTACACATCTTCTTAACACTGCCCATCCGGACACTCTGTTCCCCACTCGCACCTGAGCAGTCTGAGACATGTACAGGTTGCGGATCAGTCTCCTGTCCCTCCAATCCATTCGTATTTTCTCCAATGCACGTATTAATTTTCCCAATCCACTCTATCAAACGCTTTTTCGAAATCTACAAAACAGGCAAATACGTTTTGATTGTATTCTATATTCCTCTCGATTAGTGATCTCATTACTGCGATGGCATCACGCGTACCTCTTCCTTTCCTAAACCCAAACTGATCATCCCCTAGGTAATAATTTGCCTTACTCTCTATCCTTTTGTTGATGATCCTGAGAATACCTTGCGTGGTGTGGGATATCAAACTTATTGTTCTGTATTCCTCACATGATTTAGCCTATACGTTTTTCGGAAAATGAACTATCACTGATCTCACAAATTCTTCCGGCGAGATTCCTTCCTCAAAGATACTACGAGTTAATCCATATAGAGCCTTCTTCCCACATTTTCCTAAACATTTCACCAGTTCCACAGGAATATTGTCCACCCCCACGGTTTTATTTGCTTTCATCTACTTTAATGCCCTTGCTTTTTCATCGTCGAGAGTATGCCTGGACCTAAGCTGTCTTCTTCTACTTCATGTTCTCTTTTTATGTCTAACCTTGTAAGCAAGTTTCCTACCATACAGTGTTTCTGTATTTTCCTTCCATCTCTCTTGGATCTTTTCTATATCAACTATCATCTTACCCTACGTATCTCTACCAGTTAGCGCAGATCTTTCTTTCCTACCTCACGATAATAACTTAACCTTGCTGTATAATTTCACCACCAATTTCCCCCTTCCTGTAAACTTTCCATATCCTCGCATTGCGTTTTCCACCATTCTTCCTTTGCTTTATTTGTGGCCCTTCTCAATTTATTGTTTAAATCTTTGTACTTCCTTTTGCCTAATTCTGTGTTTGCATTCTTCCACCTTCTTCTCTCACCCATATTTGCAATCATTTCATCCGTTACCCATGGTTTCCTTATCCTTTTCCCTTCAACGGTTCTTAGAGTGTCTTATGCGGCTTCCAATATATTTTGTTTGATAAATTCCCATTTTTCTTCGATAGTCCTCAGTTTTTTACCGTCATCCATCATTTTCTCTACAGCCTGCTGATACTCCTTCTTCGTTAATCCATTTAATGCTTCTAAATTCAATTTCCTAACCCGTCTCCCTTGCCTTATCTTTTTGAAACAGACGTTACATTTCATAACAACTAAATTGTGATCAGAGTCCGCATCCGCTCCTGGGAAACTGTGCGAATTTATCACACTGTTCCTAAACCTGTTCCTAACCAAAATATAATCTAACGGATACCTTTCTGAGTCAGCTGGCATTTTCCATGTATACTGGTTCCTTTTGTGGCGTCTAAACCATGTGTTGGTGATGAATAACCCTTGTCACCTGCAGAATTCAATTACTTTCTCCTCGCGTTCATTCCTCGTGCCTAACTCATAGTCTACCACCTCGCCACCATGTTTTTCTTCGCCTACCGTCGCATTCCAATCCCCCATCATTATCAAATATTTCCCTGCAGAAGCACACGCGATTATATCAGCTCGCACATCCTATCGACTTCTTCCTCCTTGTGGTTGCTCGGTGGCATGTATACCTGAACAATGACCAAGTTCGTCGGCTCTGCTTAAATCTCTACGAGCAAGAGTCTATCAGTTGCTTGCTCTATGTTGACTACGCTTCTTCCTTTATTTAATATTACGGCAACCCCTCGTTGGCTCTCGTCCCCGCCGCTGTTTATTACTCTATAATTATCACTCCAGTAATCCCCGCCATCCTTCCATCTCACCTTGCATAGACCTAAAAGATCTATAAAGCCTCTTTTCGTCTCTCGCTGAATATTCTCTATTTTGCCTTATATACATGTATATGGAAACATATATTTGTACAATGTTCGTATAAAAAGTAATGACCCCTATTATTTCTGACGTGGTGGGACGTCGCAGCGTGCTTATAGATAGAAGTGATGTTTTAAGGTGATGTGTGTGACGAATAATTAAGATTATAATATCAGACAGTAATAGTAGTGCAAATTACTTATGATTCCAAGATTATCAAATAATTCAATCTGAGGGTTTATTTACTAGGACGATATATCCCATTACGCGCCTGTGCAACAAGGTCCAATATCTAATAATGTTTCAAGAATCTACCGGAGATGCCGCAGTAACTTTTGACGGAGTCATCGCTAATTTACAGTACAATACAAACATTTCAGTGTAGTTTCATAATAATCTGAGTTCGAATGCGGGTCAAGATCTTGAAAATATAATTGTTATTACATAAGGTGCCAAGTTTCTTACTTCCTGAACCTCCGTCGGTTTTACTGGAAGATAAGAGATTTTTTCATTCACACAGGGTGGATGAATCCTGGCACTATTACTTGGATTTGAACCCAGGAATATCAGCAAAACAGTCTTTATTCATTAGTTTTCCACGCCCATATTAAAACAACACCGTTTATTAAAATAAATAGAATCACAATTTGAATATAACCAGAACGTACCTACGGTCGTGAATATTTGTAAACAAAAAATGCCGAGACCGTAAACTTGATTGGCACTAAGTGATTTAAAAAAATATACAAGAAAGGGGAGAAATAGGGAATAAACGCTAGGTCACTTGGGTGTGTTTGAGAAACAGTGACCCACGTATACCTCAATCACACACAAAAGGCAAAATAAATAATAAAATAAACTTACAACCACTCGATCAGTAGGGTGAGTTACGAAATAACAGCCACTCTCGTGAATCACGTTCACACAAACACACAGGGTTTGCAAGGATCCCTCCTATGTCAGTGACCCGTCAATCACACAAATAAATGAAAATTATAAAAGGATGTAATGAAACAGAAACGACTTACGTGAATACACAGTCACCCAATCGCTAGGGTGTGTTAGATCTTTGTGAATTTCACACGCTCACTCAGTCAGGGTTTACAAGTGTCCCTCTTATGCCATTGAACCGTTTCTCACACAGATGAATACAAAATTATTACGCGGATGTACGCACGCTCTTGCTCATTCACTCAATCACTCAGGTGTGCTCGAAAACAAGGACTCTTGCGACTCACAAATATTCACACGTTCAGGGTTTACCAGGATTCCTCCAATGCCAAGGACCCGCCAATGACACATAAATAACAAAACGAAAAATCAGGGACTTCCGTAAACGCGCAATCACTCAGGTGTATCGGACTTTTGTGAATCTCACACACTCACTCATTCAGGGTTTACAAGGATTCTTTCTTAGTCAGGGACCCGTCAATCCCACAAACAAAAATTAAGGAACTAAAATCGGGGGTAGGTAAGTTCCTAGAATCACTTATACCGAAAATAGTTGATGGCTTGCAATAGTCAACGCGTTACTTTTGTATCCTAATGAGTAAAGTGAGTGAAATATAAGCAGCCCTAATGAGTAATAATCAAGTAATTCACTTATAAAGAAGCCGTTCGTATTCTGTAATAAATTAGCGAAGTAATCACTTTTATTTATAGCAACGGTGCGCAAAATGTTTCATTTATCCAAGCTTTTAACAATGCGTATCATGTTATGCAAATCCCGGCTAAAACGTGTTTTTATATTTTTACAGTCCTGCAACGATGAAGAAGTTTTTATTGAAAAATGTGTATCCTGGAACTATATGAACCCTAGTGAACGTGTCTATAAAATGAGCTTTCATTTCTAATTAGTTAAAAATTAAAACATAAATATGCAGAATCCGTGTAAATTGAGGAAATTATATCGTCAAAACTCATCCGATGTTTAATACTAAGTGTTTAAAATATTAATGAAGACAAGGACAACTTTGAGTTGACCGAATGGTTTTGAAAACTGTTAGATGAAGGAGTCCCATAAAGGAGACGATGTTCTTCTCAAGTTAAGTGCTGGAAAACACATTAAAATGCTGGAATTTCACGGTATAACAATAATTTTCCTAAACTGGGAATCGAACCCGGACCCTTCGATACCGGTCGACTGGTTTGGCTATTTAAGCTTCCTAGGCGCCCTCTTCGAGTTGACAAGAATTTATCCTTTTTAAGGTCTCAGAAATTCACAACTCAACAGAACGCCTCGGTAGCTTAATCGGCTTAAGCACTCTGCCTTATGTCTTACCCCTCCCCATGGACTACACCGTTGACACGGTGGAAGGTCTTTGAGCGTTCATATGACGTGCTGGAGAGAACAACGAAATGTTCTCTTGGTAGGGTCACCCATGGCAGATAAGCCAGACGAAAGGTAGTTTGTTCTTGTTGTTCTGTTGTTTGTTGTTTGCTGTCACGTCTGCTACACAGCGAAGAGGCTGCAAAGACATCTGACAATCAGTGGAATTGATATGTAGGTGATGTCTTCGCCTTGAAAACATTATTATTGAGGAAGGGAACGTGAGACACATCCAATAATTATCTCACGAAACAATGATGGACAGAGTTGAATCAGTCCTGGCAAATACAGGACTCGGCTCAATCTGCCGTATGTCGTGCCCGGCAGCGGGAGAGACAAGGCTTCCGCGGTCGTCATCTCACGAAAGACTTGAAAAGTGTAAATAATATCAGCAGCACAGAAGAAACAGAAGAGGAGCAAAATGGTTAAAATGGGGACTTGAAATATTAGGTCGTTGTCGAGGACAGGATAATTAGGAATATAGCGCTAGAGATGGAGTGTGGACATTTATCATTTTACTACTGTGCGAGATACAATGGAAGGAGTTTACGGAATCCATGGTTTACTGGAGCAATATTTATAGATTAATATGAGATGGAGGTTCCCCTCCGCCTCTTGAGTGGGGTGAGCGAGGGGTGTCAATAATATTGAACAGAAAGGTAGGAAGAAGCGTAGAAAGCAGAGAGCAGGCGAGTGAGAAAATTTTATCTGAACCAAGGAACATGGCAATTGTTCAGGTACACCTATCACCAAGCAATCATAAAGAATGAAAGGCGCGGTGCGAGGAAATGGACAGTTCACAAAGGAAGGGTGTTGGCAATCGGTGCTCTAAACAGAAAGGGGAAAGCACTATCAGGAAGTATGAAGGAAAAATCCGTGCAAAAATTCAAAAAGAAGTCAGGAAAATTTTGAATAGAGTCAGAAAAAATTTAAGAGGGATAGAAAGAATAAATGATAAAAGAAACTGCATGATAAAAACCTTATGCCAGCAAGCTTAGACATAGAAAGAGAAAATTACGTGAATGAGGATCGATTGCGACCAGGCTTACTTGATGGCGAGATAGAAAGAGCATAGAGAGAATTGAAATCAAATAAGACCGTTGGGGTAGATAATATCTCCGCAGACCTACTTAAAGGTTTAGGAAAAGGTGGTAGGAAAAGTTTTAATGAACTAATTCGTAGTGTTTACGAGAGAGGGAGTTTGCAGGAAGATTTCGTGATAACATTACTAGCCCCATACCTAATAATGGGAAGATAGCCATATTTATTCGATCTTTTCAGGCTTAACTTTGTGGAAATCCATTATCACTGAAGTAAAAATAGTAATGTATCTTTCCACTACATTTTTATTCGGTACAACTAGTTATGACGCATCGGCGTCATCCTCTGGCTGATACGTCGAAACTACTTGTACCAAATAAAATTTAGTGGAAAGGTGCATTGGCATTTTTACATCAGTAGCCATACTTGTGGCACGCAGCTTATGTGGTACTCAGGATCGCATGCATGAGGATGGAAAAGGGAGACAAATAGACTACCCTATATGATCGTTAGGTTCTCCAAGAGGAGAGGCGTGCGTGATGCTACAGAAGTCATGAGAGAACTAATGGAGAGGAACATTTAATTCATTAGGATGTTTTTCTTTGCTTCGTAGAGTTAGGAAAGACTTATCAATAGATTGAATTGGGTAGAATTAATGAATTTATTTTAGAAAATAGGATTAGATTGGAGGGATAGTGGATCCGCAACCTCAGACTGCTCAGGTGCGAATTGGAGACGGAGAATCGGAATGGGCAGTGTGAGCAATAGGAGTAAGACAGAGGTGTCCATCATAACCTCTCCTTTTCAGCGAAAAGGTGAACGAAATGGTAAAAGAGATATGGGAAGAACCGGAGATAGAAATGAAACTCGGCGGGGAATCCATATAATCAGTTAGGTGTACGGGTGATCAAGCTTTTGTTTTCCAGTCAGCCAGAGGTTTCGAAAATTGATGACCGCGCATCGCGATAGGAATGGGGCGAGAATATTAGTAAACAAGATAAAGGTAATGCCATTTTCCAGGAATAAGAAAGTTAAGTTAAATGTAGAAGATTAAGAATTGCACTGGGCAAAGAACCTTTCAGTAGGCGTGAATTGATGAAAGGTACTGAGTATCGGGTAAGAATGCTAAGAAAAATACTCGTTAAAAACCTTGATATGGAGCGGGTTTTCGAGTCAGGTTTTTTTGTATCGCGCGGAAACGTGATCATTGAAGCAAGATGATAGGCGTAAATAGATTGAATGTATTTGCGACATAAGTGTGGAGAGGGTGAAATGGGCAGAAAGAAAAATAAAAGACGAAGTGGTAGATATGGTGGAGGAGGAGAAAGGATTGCTGAGAGTAATTCAAAGGAGACGGAAAGGATGGATTCAGAGCGTTTTGATTGGCAATGGCACGTTGAATACCGAGATAGAGTGGAAAACCTTATTTAGGCAAGGAAGAAGTAGCAGCATAAATAAATGGCATGTTAATGGAATGAAGGGAGAAATGAAGTATGCAGAACTGAAAAGGGAATAATTTTTGTGTCAGATATCAGACTTAATTTTGTTAGAAAAGGAAAACAAATGTGTCTTTGTACTTTTATTTATATTTTTTTTCAACCAAGACCTTAACTGAGAGATTACCAATAATAACGTCAACAAAAAAACACTCTGATTAGAGAAATCTCTTTTATTTTAAATGTTTTTTTTTGATTCATCAGAAAATTTGGAATTAATATGCTTTTGCAAGATAAGTAAATTCGAACTACTAAATGTTGCCACCAAAGCCCTTTTATCGTAATCTGTGAGGGATGGATCGTCTCTTTTCATCCGCAACGAGAGCAAAGTATTCGGACAGGTTCCAAATAATTAACGTACGCTACATGCTTCGCGAGACAACGGATTCTTGGACCGTTCATGTGCTCCAATTGTTTTCATGGAAACCCTTGTGCTGCTTGTGACGCAACGCTCGAAGCGCTCGTTGTGCGGATGACGGGCCGCGTCCTCCCTCCTGGCCGCGAGCCAGCCCTTCGCGTGGAAGACAGCTGATTCGTCGGCGCGATCCCCGATTTATCCCATCGCCTCCGCCCACGCCGCTCGGCCTCCTCGGCCGGCCGCTATTTCCATCGCGCGGCGGCGGACCCGTTGATGCACGAGTGCAGGGCCGGGCGCGCGCGTCGCAAAGGCCCTTCGTGTGGATTTGTGGCACCGTGCATCCCTCATTTCCGTATCTACCCTCGCGTATATTATCTACAGCTCATCTTGCTCTGCGCAGCAGTTCCTTTATTGAATTATTGCAAAAAAAAGTGCCAGAATTATTTAGACAGGATCATGCGAGATCCATATTGTACATTGCACATAACTTTGAATATGTTTGTACCAATTTCCTCCAAGGGGGGAATTTTCTGGTTTTGCGTGTGAGCCAACAGCCATGCGTGCCTCTTGGGATGGGCCCACCAACGTCCAGTGCGCCCGCCGAGATCCCAAAGTGACTCACGCATTGAAATGGGGAGCGAGCAGGAGGCAAAGGGGGAGATCGGACGACAAAATGTCCCAAATGCAAGAAAAAAACACGGAACATATTTTGTAAGCTCATAGTAAAAAATATTCGGCATCCTACGCCGCTGGGTATTGGCTGTCCATCGTCAATCAAAATACCGGAAAAACGTTCTCCTTTACGGGGATTTGAACTAAGAGACGAAGAATTACAAGTTTCTGTTATCCGTTCACCATCTTTTTGTGTTGTTGTTATTAAATATTTACAGTTTGAAAATACTACAGCATCGTTATCTTCATTTTCGTGGTGTACCAAACACTGGGACGCCTTAAAGAAAAACATTTTTTTACAATTTCTTCTAGTATCGAAGCTAAGAAACAAAACACAGATTTGCGTGTGCAACGGAAAGAAGCTTCCACTGCCATCTTTCAGTTTTAACCGCATTGTTAAAATTTTCCGTAGCCAAGACTAACATTTTCGCAGAGTAGTAAAGAATAATTCCCTAAAAACGAATGCTTACTCGCACAGCATTGTTGCTTACTTCAGGAAATTGATGTTTTTTTCATTCTTTATTTAAGTCTCCTGAAACTATACGAGGTCTGTGCAATAAATACGCGAACCGAAGCCATCGAAACTTTATTTTGCAAAATTTAGTCTACATCGATTTTGTCCCCTTCAGATTACTCTTCATTCGCTGCAATGCACTTACTTATTCCATCATCTTTTCCACTGTTCAAAGCACCCTTGGGAGTCCTCATGGCAGTTAGGCTTTTAGTTTTCTCGTCGTTTCTTGCTTTCTTGTGTCCACATCTTCCCAGTGATGTTCCCTCATCACAGTTTTGGATTTTGGGAATAGGAAAAGGTCGCGGGGGGCGAGACCTAGCGGATAAGGAAATAAATAAATTTCCATTTTCGACAAACAGTGGAATCAAGGACAACAGAAACTAACATAACTGGCACCATACGCACAGCTCGACGATCCGCCAAACACAGACGGCTCATTGGGTCTCGAGGACTTAGCGCCGCTATTGGGCGGGTCTATAGTCCGCGTCAAGGCCGCCAGATTTCATCAGTTCGCGCATTTATTGGACAGATCACGTATTTTCATATTCAATTTAGGAGAAAACCTACTGGAAATGAAGCTATTAATACGCCTTAATCTAAGGTTTTCTTTTATGATTTGAAAAGATGAAGTGAAAAGGAGAGTTTGTTGCAAATCGTTTAGTCAACTCTATTCCTAAAAGGCAATGTTTCTATACGCTATCGAGTTCCACCTCAGGTCATAAGGTGGAACGGTTTTCAGTTGACAGAGGGCGTCTTTTTGAGTCAAACAAGAAAATCATTCAAACTTGGGCGTCTTCGCGACCCCAGCGCCGTCAACCCAGCACTGATAAAATGCGCTGGGAGCGGTGGGTCGTATACAACTGATGTACAATTCAGATTGATATTCCTTGTTTTATTAAAGAATTCTGTATTGATAATTTTGGAAACCAATCTTTTATTTCTGCTGTAACAATTTGAAGATCAAATTTAAAAACGCAAATGTATCGTTTATTTAATATTTGCCATTGAAAATTCACCTCGTTTCACTCTCGGGAGTGAATAATGTGCCATTGATTTCTCTACGGCGCAATCGAAGAAGATTGACGCGACAAAATATTATAATTTTTAATTTTGTTCATGTTTGCAGAAACTGGACTGAATATTTGGACTTCACTCTCGTGCGCTTTCAGCAAAAGACGCCGTAGAAGTCTTATTGCGTTTCTCTACGTACTTAACCCGAGTTCAAATCCGTGTAACGATAGAGAATTAGAAGCGTTGTCGCTTGGGCATCATTTGGCAACAAGAATTTTTCCTGAAATGAAGCCATTTGGTGCTTTGCCCTAGTATTTCAATGTCGCACGTCACCTCAAATTGAAGACTGAATGTATGTCCATTTATTTTCATTACTGTAACAGAATATATATGCCATCTTATATCTGTTCTTGACATTATTTGTTGACTTTTCATTATTGTGTATTGCTTTTACTCGTTCTTTTTTCTTAGCGTATTTATATGTTAGACAATGTAAAAGTCTTTGTGCCGTTTTTGGCTGATTTTTTAAATAAATAAATAAATATACAGCTGAAATCTTAACAGCAGTCTAGAGAGAGATAAGGCTTATTAAAAGTCAAAATATCTTGATACTGCAAGCGTTTTCTCTCCAGGAAGGAGAAAGGAGAACGACTCACTTTCAATTAAAATTTCGGAGTTTCCAGATTTAATGCACAAGAATTGGCACTGAGAAAAATATTAAGAATATGGTAAAAATGAAGGGAAAAAGGCTAAACTTTTCTCTAAGATGGGCGAGCAAGCAGCCAAGTTCCTACTGTAATTTCCCCCTTGCCCCCGGTCTTGCCTCGGAAGCAATGCGATATAGATGTCTTCCTTCTTGCACGCCATATCTGCCCCATCAAGAGCCTCTTTTCATTGAAATATTCTTTTCCCTGTCATATCAACCAATGTTTAAATGTGTCTGAATTGATGCCTGTCTTGGAAATCGCCTGTCCGTCGCTCAAAAACCGTGAAGGAGCGTCAATGAATGTCAGCATGCAAAAGGAATCCATTTTTCGAAGATCTTGTAGAATTCTAGCCTCTACAACGATGGGAGACGATCCTCGAGGTGACGACCAGAGAAGGGGGACTCGAGGAATGCATTGCTCGAAAAAGTGGAAAAATGGAATCTAATGTACTCGTTGAATTTCGGCAGACGAGCGCAGTTCGTGCATTAAAAAAAAGCACTGACTCCTTCAATACTTTATCTTAAATACGAGAGCAGAAATTAAAATGTAGTTTGATCAAATTTTCGGATTTCATTTAACTAAGTAAGTTGCCATCACTGGAAAAAAATTGCAGGTAACTTTATTTGATAGCAATGAGTCGGGAGGGGTGAGCGTCGTGGGAGAAACTCAAACGGGCCCAGAAAAGTGGTTTGCAGAGAGGTGATGGGATGTTGGAGACTTTGATGGGAGAATGTAATTGGCAGGTGAGGTGTGGAGTGGAAAAGTGGATGTGCATGTTGGAAGTTGTGAAGGGAGTCTGCGGAATGGAAGAAGGGCTTTTTAAATGTGTAAAAGTGTCACGCTCGCTAGGTGGGACCTACTAGTGTAGCGGTGGCTATTTCATGGCCTTAGGTATGTGTATCCATCCAAGTGTGTCCACCTTGACCGATGGAATACCCAAACGAAAGGCAAATCTTGGACGCCCGCAAAAAGAACCAAGTAACCAATTTCAGCCATCTCGCCAGGACACGGATCTCCAGAAGAATCAAATACGGAGGTTTGAATAAAAGAAAAATGACGTCACTGCGCCGAAGGAGAGGGAGTACTCGCCATTTGCGTGATGGAGTGAGCGAGTTGCCGGAGGGAAGGCGGCCGATAATATCACGCGGCTAATTATGCACGGCGTCACAGGTTTGCGTGACTGTACCCCCTTTCGCACCACACTGTCGCGTTATGTGACCACCTCGTCGCTCGACGGCTGTCAGTTGTTCACGTAAGGGCATCCCGACTTCAGATAAAAATAATGTCCTTGCACATTTCTTGATAAAATTCCAATACGTGTGACTTTCAGAACACAGAAACTGAGCAAAGTGAAAAACCACTGCGCGGGGGAAGAAATGGAACAGCCTCTCTTTTTTTCTTGCGAATTTTCTCTCTCACACCTTGAAGGAAACGTTCGCGGAAATCCCAATCCTTCATCCAACACACATACACACACCAGAGCAGTCGGAGGCGGCATACTAGTATACGTACGATGCTATGGAGACTGTCTAATCCTTCCATTCTACTCCTATTTTCTTCATTGGTAGGCAGTTATGTAGACCTGAAAAAAGACCAAGTTCGTTGGCTCACATTTTACTTTCACTATAGATATTCCATACATCTTTTTGGTTTTAATCTTGCCATCCCTCGCTGGCTCTTATCCCCTTCCCCCCTGCAATATTTCTCTGTACTTATCGCTCCACTTATCCCAGCCATCCTTCTGTTTCAACTTGCACATCTCTAAAATATTTATATTTCATCCCTCCATCTCCCACTTTATAGTTGCTAATTTCTTGGTACTCAATTTTCCAGGTTCCTCTTCTACCAGGCCTTCTGTATCTACTCCGCTGTTCCCGAAGTCGATTCTGCTTTGAACATCTTCGTATGGTTTCGATCGCAGAAGCCTTACCTCTTCCGCAAGCGGACCCTACATACTACCCAGTGGGCCCGTAGCTGCCAGGACTCATTTTAACTTTGAGCTCCATCATCTTTCAATGGGAAAAATAATTGAAGTGATTTACGACAATTTAATCAATAGTGCTTTTAAATTAAGAGTATCATGGTGACATTACTGAGAGCTGATTGGACATTATAGCGCAATTTATTCTGAACATGTATTCGTGCAATTAATGCTGAAGACTGCGATGGAAGGGAGAATGATTACGACTGCGACGGATGCTACTCAATATGCCCTGCGTAAACTGCCTCTGTCTCATTGGAATTTCTCTCAAAAACCCTCCCTCCCCCCATACCGTTTTTTCCAATTCAATTTTGAATCCAACTTATTAGTTAATTCGTCTTACGTTTTAAAAAAATTAAAATAATCTCGTGCAGACTTCAAATTTTAATATTCGTGAACATATAAAAGCCTGCTGCATTCACAAAAGCGGTAAATTTCCAAGAAGGGCAATCATAAAATAGCAACAGATGTCATGTTCATGATATTAAGAGGCAATTTTAGTCTGAACTCCGAGAAACTAGTTGCATATGTAGTTTAAATCGAAGGAAATGGATGAAAAATGAGGTTTCGGAACCAATGGAATTCAAACACCAACTTTGGTTGTAAATTTTGAAATTCAAAACGAAGAAATGCAATCCTAATCAAGAAATTGTGAACACTAATTTTTCGATAACACGAACAATGCCCAACTTCCAATTACTCGCGATTTTTCGATTAGAACCTTTTTAATTCCGACATTTATATTTAGTATCGCATTTTAGACTGACGAACACTTTTCATCACACTCGAATCTGGGGCGGTGCATTGGACCATTGGCATTTCAGTTGACTCCGTGTGGTTTTCCTGACTATTTAAGGAATTCTTGTCGTGTGGGCCGTTGGCTTTTAGTGCAGTTACGTTTAATACAAATCAAATTCCAATTTAATTGTATCCTTCGTTGCAACAATTTCAGAGGGTTAAAATCATTCGCCATGACCGGGATCATCATGGAAGGAACATCTTGTCCCTTTAAAAGCCCAAAAATTTCAGAGTTTAAGAGGACGCCTCGATAGCTTAACTGGCTAAAGCCCTCGGCCGGATATCGAAGGATCCGGGTTCGAATCCCGGTCAAGGCGGATGATTATTACGCTCTTAAATTGTTGCATTGAAATGCATGTTAGCGGATGGCTCCGTTGAAAGTTACTGTTGCGGCATCTCCCGCAGTTTCTTGAAATTTATCCTTCGTTGTTTACAAGTGCCCGCCTTTTCTGTTCCGCAGGTTTTGCCGCTTGCGGGAGTTGAAGGAAATGATAGCATCTAAGAACTCGTTTTATCTCGACTCTTGAAAGAGGTGCCATACTTTATCGAAATCCATTCTATAATTTCACATTTATTTTTTTTTAAATATTCTGACTAATATGATATTTTTTAAAATCCAAATTTCACGGTCATGAATGCAAAAAGCATTAATCGTAAAGTGTTTTTTCCCAGGAAAGAGTGCCAAACCTAATCGTTTTCTTTGTAAACACACAGACGGTTATAGTGAAGCATAAAAATTATTAATGTTGAAAATTGTTTTCTTCAAATTTTATGACCGTGAGAAAATGCACTTTGTCAATTTTTCCATAGTTCAAGTATCGACAGCTCTGCTGGGAGGAACTCTGACGAGGGAGAAATCCCAAACATCTAAACATTTTAGTCCTGTATGACTTTTATTTGTATAATCAAACTCGGAAATTGCATTGAGATTAGGGATACAAATTTTTAAGATTTTAGTTTGCCTCTTATTGGGCAACACGTCAATTTTATACTATGCTATTTTGTGGTTAATTTTCAACATATAATCAACAACTGTTTTGTGAAAATGTCAAAACAAATAAATGGACGAAAGAAAATTATTTGATTTATTCACTATTTGATATGAACCAGGTACAACTTTAGAGAAGAATTTGAATTCCATTGATTATTTCGCCGTTGGGTTCCAGCTAAATGCGGTTATGAACAGGTCTCCTACGTGGTATGCCGTACCTCTCCTAATACCGGGTTATAATTGCTACAGTGTTTCCTTAATTGCTACATGTTTAATATAATTTTATAATAATAATATTTTATGTAATTTCCGTTTTTAATAGTCGTATATGAGCATATAAGTTTTGAAGAAAAATTATCGGTAGCAATTGTTTCCTGACGGGTGCGTAAAGTGCTGAATTCAGACCGTAGATTAGGAGTGCTCATGATCACAGATCGTATTGGCACTGACAAGATGTGAGTGAAAATTTAGTGATGCGAATTCCATTTTCAGTGAAAATGTGGTGATGCGAAAGATCTGCGCTAAAGTCGTCCCTGCCATGAACCACAAAGGAGTACGTATGTACAATTTTTCATGTGCATTGCATTTTGAATTGCACCAGTTGGTATTGGAAAGCTCATTGGAATGCCCTCGGTTGTGCGGTGCCCAGGGAGTGTCCAGTATGCCCGTCGTCGTCGGAGTGGAACATGAATGAAACACATGGTCGGTGTGCGGCCCGCCCTGTGACCACTCGGGGCTTAGCTGCCTTGCCCGGGGTGCGCATTCGTCGCGGCCCAGTTCGTCTCCACTCACTTTCTGTTCCACGTTCAGCGTAAAACCCCACACCCCCACCCCTTCACGCCCCCCAACTCTTCGCCCTTCATCGCGCGAGACCGTCGCGCACAGGCCCTTCCCCCTCTCCCTCACCCCACCTCGTCCGAGGCCCTCTCGGGCCCTCAGTGCATGGAAATCGTAATCCAATATGCTCTCTCCAGACGCTCTGGATGGAGGGAGGTCGGCGGCGGGTGACGTCGGTGGGGTGTGGGGCCGTAGTAAAGGGTGAAGGGGATGAGTAGGGCGATGGAGGGGAAGGATGATGGATGGGGGAGAGGGGCGGTTGATCCCAAAAGCGCTGTTGCCACGTCTTTGTTCCGAAAAAACTAGATCCCGTTTGGGATGAATTTCAGAATGATCGTCGAAAACTTTCCGATCGCCCTCGGATATTCGATATTTATTAAAAATTGCTGTATAAATAGAAATTATGTATCCAATGATGGATGGCAGCAATTGTGTTAAAATGTGAGGCTGCAGCGTTGTTTTCCAGTCATGTATCCGGGCGACTTGTTGGATTTCGCCCAGAAAAAATTTACAATCTTAAATCGTATTTGTAGCAATTTTTAGAATTTAGAAAAATTAATTTACGTGCAATAGGTTTATTTATTTAGACATGCTGATTTTTTTTCAGAGAGGTTGTGTCGTAAAACGAGAATCTACTGCGTCAGTTTCATTAATAAAATCGTGGAAAACCATTTTTGATTCAAAACAGGATTACCGATTATTGAACATTTGCCAGTTGAATTTTTGCATGAATGAAGTAGAGATGGAAGGCTTATATCCGTGTATCCATGCATAGCGATGACAACCCGGTGCATTCGGTATTTTACCTATGCATCGGTATATTTTGGAAACCACATTGAAACAACCGGTTTTATTTTTCTAAACACCGGCACCTATATATTTTTAAAATGAAATATTTTGTGCGAAGCTCCAAAAATATATTGTTTAAATGAATCTACCGTTTAAGGTGGATTTCATGTGAAAAAGATTACAGCTAAATTTCTAAGCCTCACTTAAAAAGACAACTTTAAATTCCCTGACACGGTAGATCCTTCTTCAGTTCAGCACGCAATCGACGACCCTTCGTTCTCTCGACGCTGCCTTGCCTCCCCCTGCCTCTCTGCTGTCCTAATTAACATCCCATCATTCCATTGAGAATATGCGCATCCAATTTCCTCCCATCCTAAGGATTTCTACCAATTATCCACTCTCTCTTCCTATCATGACTGGGACTTCTTTGCTTGATGTCACAATATTTTTTTAAGAGCTAAGATAAATCCCAATCAATCAATAACCAATTTGATTGGTAAATGCTTATTTATCAGCTGGCGCTGATACGAAAATATACACGTAAATGTGCATCTCAAAACAGCCATCTCCTCCACCTTAAATTAATTACTTGGGAAACGCGGGAAGACTTAGATATTTCTCGGGACTAAGGCACTTCGTACAAGTACCTTACAAAGCCCTTGAATTTTCCTCAATCATCATAAGAATTAATTAACTCGTTCTGCAATTCCTTCATTAGCAAGTGTATTGGTCTAAAGCTTCGGACGAGGATTGGTTAGTTGCAGCCGTCAAAACTATAATCATGTTTGAGGCCATCCTCTTCGTATGCTCTTAGCCTACTCTGCCATTTCCCATCAACTTCATCCTCGCAGCTCGTCCTCATCCTTCATCTACAATCATTTCCCTCTTCCGGTAATGTCTCCTCAAACTATCCTGCCTCAGATAAACATATCGTACGATATGTCTCCTCCGAATACTTCTCCATTCTTCGTCTGCTCTTCGAAGAACCCCTTCACTTGCAATACCGTCTTCAATACTCAGATTGATAATTCACACGTGTGTTAGTCTTTTGCGAAGAGCGGATAAGTATTGAGCTCAGTTTTGTTGCGGTGGTGGTTCCCCTGCGTGACATCTACCATTTTAAATGCGTCAATTGTCACTCAAAATGCTTTCTCACAATTGAGTAAAAATATGTATTTGTATGTTGAGTATTTAAAAAATCATTTTAATTTTAATGTACAAATGACGCATTTCTAGTCAACAAGTAAAAGGTTGATATCAATGAAATTTGAAGATATTTAAGGCTCACGTAACATATTCAGTAAGGATTTCCCAAGCTTCAAAATGGAGACGCTAGCAGATCCCATGCACAGGCTGCACATCTACGGTAGTGAGAAAAATCGATGCTCCTGAATGTTTGTGTATTTGGTGGAGTGATTTATTTATTTTCTTCTTTTACGTGACTACTGTGTTCAGTCTATCAGGATTGGAATAAAAATCTTGTTAGTCCCCAAACTTCTACCGAGTGAAGTTACGGAATTTTGCTGGCCGCGGATTGTCTCGTTTCGCGAGGATATTTTAACTTGCCGATTGCGTGAAAAGGACAGTTCTCTTAAAATGGCTCCTGACGCCCGCCCCTGCCACCCGAGATACCCCGGCAAACCCCCACACGACACTCCCCGGATTGCGGGCGAGCACCCCCTCTGCCGCGCCATCCGCCGTGCTTTGCATCGCCGCACCCCTTCCCCCACATCCCTCCCCGCCCCCTCCCACCACGACGGAGGGTGCTTCTGAGGGCTTTCGGCCATTATCCGGCAACGCTCTGACGTCATTCATGCCCGGCTCGACGTCACCGACCAACCCCCTCCCCCTTCCTGGATCACCCCCTCGCCGCGTGCACCCCCGCCTACTCCCTCTAAACCCGTCCGCCCTTCCCCGACAATGCGAAAACCTCTCGCCCTCCTCCCCTCACTATCCGACAGACTGCTTGGCATTATCGTGGCCATTACCCACCCCCTCCCTCACCCTATCCACCCTCTCCGGGGTTCCTCCTCGCTTGCATCACGGGGTTCCCCTCGCAACCTGGAGGGTGCGGACTCGGCCGATGGATTTGGATTTGGATAGGGGAGAAGTTCGCGTGATGCCAACATAGTATTGACGCAACTGCTAAAATGAAAAGGGGAATTCAGCCGGAATGAAATTGTGTCCGTTCCGTAAACTTTTTGTTGGCGTTCTAAAGAGTCAACTGTGCACAACTAATGAACGTTTTGCAGAGGATAGGTTACACAGGAGTGGTAGACGAGTTATTTACATCCTGTACGTGTTTCTGACTGCTCAGGAACGGATTGCGGTTGGAGATTCGGGATGGGCTGCATAGGAAGGCGGTTAAGAGACGGTCATCCAACCCTGTCACCTCCTTGACTGACTGAACTGACTGCTCTGCAATGTGCACTTCGAGGAAAAATGTATGAGAAGAATGGGAGGGCCTGAAGTGGGATTCGGCGAAGAACTCCTCCACTCAGTTTCTCATCTGCTCACCTTATACGGACGACCAAGTTTTAGATATCAAGTCTTTCAATGGATTGTAAACAGTGCTGAGCGCAGTACTGACCCAGTGTGATTTTTATAAAAAAGAATCAATGAAAAAATATAGAGATGCGGGAGTAATAGGAAGCCTAAGGTAAACATTAAAGTTAGTGACGCTAACACGAGCAAATCGGAAGGTGTCTGGGAAGTGTTTTCATAAGATCTTTCAAGTGGTGGGGGCATTCAAAGAAGAATTTTGTTATTATGGGAAAAACAAAATTTGCACTTTTCCACCGATGTATTTGTAGCGTGCAACGCGTTTCAGTTCATCAAACTATCTTCAGGTACAAGAATTGTACCTGAAGGTGGTTCGACGAACTTGTATATCTGTGGAAAAGTGCAAATTTTGTTTTTCTCACAATGATGAACTTCCACAACATCTCGCCTTCAATCTGTTGAGAATAATGTTAGGTAAAAAAGATTTTACAAAGGGGGAGTAAAAAAATAATTAGGATTGTTTTTGAGATGTATTGCTTTTCATGGTTGTGGCTCCATCAATAATATAGTTGTTAATAACAGGAATCACAAGTAAAAAACAGACGAGTGGAAACTTTGATATTTTATACAAACTCTTACCCCCAGGACGGTAGATTACTGCTAATAAAAATATTGCACAGTAATAAAAAAACCGATATTGATGTTTTATATATTTACCGTTATTGTCTCAAAAGATATATGCTATAGATAGTGCTAGTTTTATGCAATTTTTAAAAAATATATTGCGCTGGAATGTATCTGAGATTGCCATCGTCCCACGGTCGGAGTCGAGAAATCAGGGATTGAATCTTATTCATGAATGATTTTTCCACCTTATACATACTCAACCAACTGTCCAAAAATGCCGTAAAATGCTTTAAATTAAGATATCTCTCTGGATTCATGCATTTTAATTCTCAAGAGCAAAGTTTTCAAGGAAATGCTTCCTTGTGGAAAGTGTTACTTTGCCACCACACTGCATTCACATTTATTTGGCCAGTTCCGGCGAATGTAAGAAGCAATATAGCTCATTATTTATTCCCGTTATATAATTATCAAATTGGCAGGCATACTCAGAGACCTTTTATAAACTAACCGGATATTACGGAAGTTCAGTTATCCAGAGGTAATGATTAATTTTGTCGTCATGGCGTATGTTGTTGTTAGTAATTGTTTTTATTCCTATAGATTGTTTGTAAATAAATGAAGGTAAAATAATGACCTAGGTAGTATGATGCAACGAAAAGGACAGTATCATGATAAAGGTTATTTCCACTTTCATGACAAGATGACTTTGATTACAAGTGCAACCGTTTGTTTTTATGGGCATAATCAGCACTGCAGACCGATCATAACCATTATTCTTTAGATTTAACTGCTGCTAAATTAAGTAAAACATTTCTAATTTTCCAGTTTTCTGACCGAACAACGAAAATTTTGAAGAGACAAGTATATGGAGGAACAAGTTTAAAGTAAGTTGAATGGGAAAATTTATCAGAGGATACAGGAACTTTAAAGATGTTTTAAAATTTTAAGTTGCATAATTGTTTAAGATACCTTTTCGTCCCTAAATATGCCTTCAAGTTGACCTTTCTTCATTTACATTATAGTGTTAATAGACTAAATATCTATTCGTTCTTTACTAGAGTTTCTTTTGATTTTTGAGCTTACGTATCTTATTGTCTTTAATGGTTTGCTGTGACTTATGTTGAGACTGTTTGCACTTTCCATGACTTTGACACTAAAATTAGCGAGGTATGGGTTCATACGCGTTTTTTCAGGACCTTAATCAAAATTTTCTTTGCTTAGGGCGTATCGCTTCTTATCTATTTTGCCCGTTTAGCACTGGTAATAGTTAAGGCAAAGGATACGAAATACTAATAAAAAGGCAAATACTGAATTACTTTGCGATTTTTAAAGATAAGCACCCAGGGAGAAAGAGAGAGAGCAGGGAATTATGGCTATCCTCATAGATCCGGGACGGCATTGCAAGTGAGTAGAAAATCAAACGTCTAGTGGTTTATTCTCCCGGTTCTTGGCTCACCGGCTTTAATAATGAATCGAATAAATTGCAGCCATCACTAAACTCGACAGCCAGTCGCTTGAAAAACCATTCCGAGACATGTATGCATGAAATGTCACCACCGCCGAGTGGGAGGGAGGGCGGGGCGAGAGGAGAGGGAGCACTGGATTGGGGGGCGGCAGAGCAAGCGTGACGTCACAAGCTATGCACCCGAATCAATCGTTCAAGGGGCACGTGGGAGGGAGGGGGGGGAGCTCGCTTTCGTTTCGTGGATTCGTTCCTTCACCCGTTCCGCGATTTACGGCCAATCCACCCAAGCTATTCAGCCAAAAATTTGACCTGATGGGCAAGAGTAGAAAGCTCTCTCCGTATGCTGATCCCTCTGATATTTATTATTATTGTGTGAAAAGCACAAAAGAATCAACCGGAAATCAATGGTCAGGCTTTATTACTTATTTGCATCCACCAATACGTCTCCCACGAAGTGAATCGGAAAATTGCACCGCTGTGCTTAATTCAGGAGTCTCGAGGACTTAAGAAATTAATATTACCTTTGCTTTCTACAGATAATATTAATTTCTTAAGTTAAAAATGGAATTCTACAAAGCTAAGGCCTCAGCCATTCGGTGCATCTCGAGGACTTATTAGACTCGGTAGGCCTCGAAATTGTCATCGCTTGACGATGCCGTGGCACTGCCGGTTCCGGCATAGCCTCGGATAAATTCCAATTCTCGAGAGGGTGAAGTTGGGCATTCGCGGAACAGGATGACGACGAAGGATATCCATCGTCGCCATTGCCCCCTGAAGGATCGACCACGTAAGCCTCAACCTGGGTGTTCGAATTCCGAAAAGAATATGGCCTGAATGACGAGGGCACTAAATAATTAGGATTGCTTTTGAGGTGCACTGCTTTTAATGGATGTGGCACCATCATTAATATAGTTGTTAATAACAGGAATCACAAGTAAAAAACAGACGAGTGGATATTATATACAAACTCTTACCCCAGGACGGTAGACCACTGCTAAAAAAACCAATATTGATGTTTTATATGTTTACCGTTATTGTCTTAAAAGGTCTCTGCCGTTTTTAATCTCAATTTGCGTTTAAAGATTACTAGTGCTAGTTTTATGTAATTTTACAAAATAAATTGCGTTGCATCGTACTTGAGATTGCCATCGTCCCACGGTCGGAGTCGAAAAATCAGGGATTGAATCTCATTCATGAATGATTTTTCCACCTTATACATTCTCGACCAACTGTCCAAAAATGCCATAAAAAAACTTTCAAGAAAGACATCTCTCTGGATTTATGGATCGTTATTCTCGTGAGCAAGTTTCAAGCAAATACTTCCTTGTGGAAAGTGACGTAATTTACGACGTCATTCACGACGTCCGACCAATCTGCTCTCGTCGAAGAAAGCGAGTTCGTCGATTTCAAATCGAACTTCAGCTTCTCTTCCGCTCTAGTGACTAACGAACTTCAAACGTTAGTTTCCAAATCGAATTCTCATCCAAAATGCCAGATCCACACCACAATAGGTACATAGTGTATTATAGGTAATAAATACGCTCCAAGAACACTTAAAAGTGTCCTGTCTAGGATTGTGAAAATTAAATATGTTTGCGTTCCATTAAATCCCATTCTTGGAGTTTCTTGGAAATTTTCATCGTGATTATTTGGCCGTCGCCCCGAGAACTGGTACTCTGGATGCTAAAAAATGGCGATTACTCACTTTCGCTTATTTGTTATCCTTATACTAATATGCTTATTTAGCCTTAA
Organism: Hetaerina titia; assembly: GCA_037158775.1. NCBI lineage: Eukaryota > Metazoa > Arthropoda > Insecta > Odonata > Calopterygidae > Hetaerina > Hetaerina titia. The sequence continues at coordinate 7,269,352 of CM073770.1, read as the reverse complement.
TTACATACTATATAGTATGTCGAAGACCTAATTCTTTTATCCGTCAACACTGTAGAAGGCATTGTTTTCCTAATCGCCTAGTAACCCGGAATTGTCGTCCGCGTTTCACGAGAGGAATGACATTAATGTAAAGCGATATGAAAACCTTCTTAGGAACATATGTTGCATTCCACCGCCTTTCCAAGTACCACTAGGCGGATACTACGTATTTGTAATTGCCTTGGTTGCGATTATTATACAAGAGTTGTATAAAATGTAACGGTAGCAATTTTTTTCTGACTTGTGCGTGAAGTTCTGAATTTCGACCATTGGTTAAGTGTTCGCGTGATCGCAGATCGTAATGGTATTGAGAAGATGACAGTGCACACCATTATCACTGAAAATTTGACGGTGCGATAGATCTGCACTAAAGTCGTTCCGATGGTCTTGACGCACCACCAAAAGCAGAGTCGAGAGTCTGCTTGCGTAGATCTTCTGCAACGGCATCGCGATGAATCCCCAACCTTCTTACAGTCCCCAATTGGCACCATCAGACTATTTCCTATTCCCAAAAGTAAAATCCTTCCACAAAGGACATCACAGAAAGAAATCAAGAGCTCTACGGCCTCAGGTTAAAATAATAAGGGGGGAAAACTCCAATGGCCGTAATTAACCATAATTTTCCTATTCCCATGAACAAAAAGTGTATCGAGGCTCAAGAGATGTACTTTTGAAGAATTTTGAGCCATTGTAGGAACATCTGAAATAAATGTATTATTCCGTCCCGATACTTTTCGTGCAAACCCATACAAGGCTGTGCTACATCATCTTATCAATACCTGCTTCATGTTGCGGGTTCAATCTACGAGAACCACTTAGGAAAATAATTAATTTTTATATTTTGATGCTAAAATGCTTATATAATGAAGTTTATCACTCAAGGACGCCGCCAAGGCACTTGAAACAATTCCAAAAGGCTCCTTCCTGATTAAATTGGATTTAACCGATGCATTTTGGCAAATTCCTATCCTACCGGCCCATCGACATTTCTACGATATTCGCTAACGGCGAATATTTTCAATGGACTCGTCTACCTATGGGGCACGCCTTAGCTCCCGCAATCATGCAACGCTGGGCAAGGGCGGTGGCACAGGAAGTATTGCTTAAATTTAATGTGCCAATGATCGCCTATCTGGACGACTGGTTGCTCTATTTCCCCCCGGATACACCACAGCCAGTGGAACAAATTCTACAGTTCATGCAAATAGAATTAGGTATCTCTATCAACTTAGGCAAAAGTGTCCTTCAACCGACACAGAAGATTAAGTATCCCGGGGTGAAAATCGACACGGCAACCCAAGAACTTTCCTTGACACCGGGCAGCCTCACTCGTGCTAAATATATAATAGACATTGTCCCAACCTTGCGAAGACAGGATTTCCCCAAGGCCCTGGGCTTTATCTCTTGGTGTGCGTACATACTCCGCCTCCCATACTTCCTGATGACGGATCTGGCTCGGCGCCAGACCCAGTGGGCTCTGGAATTATGGGAGGCAGGAGTATGGCACAAGAAACGCAGTTTCAGTAATTGGTCATATGTAATTGATTTATATGTGGATGCTACCCCGTTCCAGGTGGCCTCGGTGGCCCCGAACTTGGACATATGTGAAATTTGGGCCTTCGACGACATTATGCCAATCCTGGAAGCTGAGGCCTATGCGGCCCTGATGGGCGCTACGCATATTATACAGAACTCTGACCCCAACTGTGCCATTAATGTATACTCGGATAACCAAGCTGTTGTATTCTCCTTATGTAAAGGAAAGGGAGCGATATTTCGTAACCCGGACCTAAAGCTTTTGTATGTTACGATAATAAAGGAATTGTCACAGTCAGTGACCTGGCAGTACATCTCCACCGCCGATAATCCAGCCGATCGTCCGTCTCGGACCGTCCTTCCTCCCTATGCCAGATCGGCCGCTCATTCGGCGGCTGGCTGGATATATAGGAGGGACGAAGCCTGAGGCGGCAGTCGGTTGGAAATCAAGCAAGGTGGAGGTGTGCTGACAGATCTCTCATAGCTGACAGTTCATACATGTGCTGACAGTTCATAGTAAGTGCATAGCAACGAATGGAGAATATTTCGAAGGGGACAAAATCGATTTAGACCAAATTTTGCAAAAGAAAGTTTTTATGGAATCAGTTAACGTATTTATTGGACAGAGTAGAATGAGGACGAAATTCTTTTATTTCTTCCTTCAACCGGTGCAGTAACGACGAATAATACGTCCCACTTACGTGTAATTTGTCCTTTTGCAATTAATCGATGTAGACCATTCCACGCATATCTAAGAAAACCATGGCCATCACCTTGTCGGCCCATTTCACACTCTTTGCCTTCTTCGGAGATGGATCGCCTACCGCAGAAACCCACTCTTTTGGCTGTTTCTTTGTCTCTGCATCCAATTTTGGACCTCAGTTATTTATCGACGCAGAAATGCATCAGAATTGAGACGGAAAAGCACAAAACCAGCCTCCGAATCGACCACACCATTGCGTTTATTTTTCACTGAGAGTGAACACGGCATCATTTGATGAAATTTTTTCCTCACCCAATTGTCCGTGGTAAATTGAAACAGTCTACGTACCTTGTGTTATATCTGCGGTCACAGCTATCTGGCGTGCTATGATTAATCGATCACTCAAAACCATTACGTGGATTTTGTCAATCGTTTCGGAGAGAGCTACTTCCACTGAATGTCCACGAACAATGTTCATCATTTGTGGATATACCGCCACGATTAAAATCATTAATCCAAATGGAAATGGTCGAATGTCAGAATACAGGAGAAGATGTGCCCTGAGCTAGGTCCAACTCGGCTTTGATGTCTTTTGGTTTTAAGTCTTTTGAATAAAAGTGTTAATTCACCTCAGGAAACTCACTTTTTTCCCTTTTTCTAATTAAAAATAAGTTTGTTGCTTCAAACATGAAAATGAAACCAATTGATGGATCTAGCTGAAACTTTTACAGCAGTTTACTGATAAATGAGGCTCAAGAAAAGCAAACCTTTCCTCACACCACGAAAACTATTCCTTGCATTTTCATAGGAGTTATTGAACGACTCACGTACATTATAAACTAAACAAGAAATCTTTTTCTTCAAAACGATAGATTACTCTAATACTGAACGCTTTCTGGAATTTAGCTATTCATTCGTTCGCCGCACGACTCTCATTGGCTCAAAAACATGACGTCATGCAATTTTCGGAGCTGTTCTTGAAGCCCGTGCGTCACACGGCAAATCGGCCGCTTCGGGTGGCCCTCCACTGGGTGCTGCTCGCATGGAAGCAGTGCGCATTCAAAAAGACATCAACTGCGGGCTCTAATTCAAATCCGTTTTCCAATCCTCCCCGAAACTCGATTCGAATTAATGCAATAACCGTCGAGAGGCTAGTCCCCTGGACAGAAGACCCCCCCACTCCAGTGACCTCTGATCGATCCGACAATGAGAACTCGTGATCGTGGTAATACAGCTCTTCGCGTTACACTGCTACCCACACAAGAATAACATGCTTATCCTACAAACCTCCACGAAATATTGTGGTAGGGGATTAATTCTTGCCAATCAGAATTAGGGTATTTGGCGGATAATGACCTCTTTATGAGTTGAATTCGTCGCAAGTGCGGTAGATAACTGCGGATGTTGTCGCCATGCTGGAGTGCCAAAATTTTTCCCACTATTTCGGCGTCTCTAATTGAGTGCGAAAGGGAATACATGATTCCATATACACAAATATATATAAAAAAATATTTATATATATATATATATATATATATATATATATATATATATATATGATTTCGTCGATGTAACACGGAAGTGTTGAATAAAAAACTTTGACAGCAACAAACAATATAGGAACACATAAAAGGAACACTCACACGTTATTTCTTGATAATTTCGACGGAATTGAGCTACGTCTTCATCAGAAGATTCGCTATATATATTGATCAGATCTAGATAGTCTATATCCCTCTTTATCCCAGGCGGGCCTGCCCGTCCCGCGTCTCACGACATATTTCCCCCGGTTTGCACGCAAGACGGTGTGACACTCGCGTCCGGCGGGAAGCGTGCCGCGATGCGGGCAGGCGCCATGTTTGCAAACGCTGCGCATGAGTCTGGGGCGGAGAGGAGACCGACAGCCCTTTTCCGTGGCGAGGGGGCAGCCGAGGGCGAAATCAATCGCCTACCCCCCGTGTTGGGGTGCCGGCTGCTGCCCCGGAGTCCTGTCAGATCGCGATTATGAGCCCCATCGGACATTCACGATGGAACGCGGCATCGAACACTTCGGAGATGGAATTATTGACAAAGGAAACTCGGAAGAGACCCTCAACGTCAATGGTCCGCGGGAATATGTTGACTAACACGCCGAACGGGGCTCCGTTTAGCTTTCGAAGTAATCGCTGCCGTTTCTTCGCTCTTATGTCATCGAATCTCGGAATCGCAGTTGGCGCGTCGATTTCGGTAAGTGGGCAAGAGGAGGTTCGGTGAAACTCATTGAAAGAAGGTGAACAAAGGGAAATTTGAAATGAATGAAATTTTATCAGTACAAGAGTTTTTTTGTGATATAAGTGAGAAAGAAAGGGGGGCTCGGTAGTGCCCTGATGACCTGGGGGAACGGATTCCGAAGGCTACGGGCTTCAATTCACTGGAGGTGTCCCCACAGTGGGCGAAAGAAATTATGAGGAAACAAGCGAGCGTTAAAGAAAAGCAGAAACGTTGCTGAAAATTATGAGAAACTTGGTACGAAGCAAAAGAATGATCCACATGTCGTGTCGTGTACCTATATTGACGCATGCATTGGGCACGGATCATAAAGGCTCGTGACGAGAGTGAATGTGAGCATGCAGACGGGTGACGAGAAATGAGAGGGTCAGGGACATAGTAATGGAAGGGATATGGCAGGGCATGCAAGGGGAGGGGAGAGGCACGCAAGGAGAAGGGCAGAGGGAACGTGCTGGGAAGAGGTGGAGGTGTGGAGAGGGAGGGGGCGGAGGGAGAGGAGGATCCGACCGGCGGAGGCCGTAAGAATGGCCTGCGGTGGTGAGGGACCTCGTCGCGAGTGGCCTTACAGACGGCCGCGCAGAGGGGTTGGAAATCGGGTCGACGAGGGCCAAGTCCAGGGGTCGACCGCGGCCCGCACGCGCATGACATTTCGAGAGTCAGAAAAGTTAAGAAACATATCGAACTATTCATTTGTATCCATTAGTATACGCGCCTGGCTGTTGCTATGTGATATCCTTGCTGTCCAGTAGGGGGACGGGTGCTTCTTCCGGGGCGAGAGGTCGTGGAGTCACGTCCCGTCGGCAATGTGGCGACGTCGACTGGCGTCGGGGGAGCGCCTCTATCCCGGGGGGAGGGCGGGCAACGGGAGGCTCCCTTATGAGGCGCCGTGCGCTCGTGACTATCGATCTCGCGGCGGGTTCATTCGTGGAAACACCGCCGAGACTCGTGATTGACTGGGTCGGCCAATGGGAGTGTGGCGTGCGCACGGAGTGTGGACAAAGCGGCGGAGGGGGCGCGAGGCCCCCACATGCCACATGGAGGACAACGCAGAGAAAGCCAATTAATAGAACTGGTCTCACGAGCGCTTCATCTTCACTCGGAATGAGGGCTTGAAGGCAGTGCACGAGACGCGCGCGTTTCTCCATTCTTTCGGCGAAATTTTCGAACGATTCGTTATGGTATTCGAGCATACCGTGTAATATATTTTCCTTGCCGAGTGGATAGTTGAAATATAATTGTTTTTGCCATTACATGTTAACGGCGAAGACTTGACTACTGAGAAAATGGTTGAAATTGCAGGCGAAGACGAAAAAAAAGAAAGGTAGGAGAAATAATGAAATGCTAGTGAAGGACGTAGCCAGTTCGAAATGGAAGTCACTGAGAATGTTGGGTGATGCAGTCGGAGAGGATGCAAGGGAATATCCGTGTGCAGAAGAGTAGAGTGGTCGGGGACCGACGAAAACCTATCCTCATGCGTATCAATGAGGCTGTCGATTTCTTGCGGTTGGATCCTGAACTTCTTAGATAATGGAAGTATGACGTCAGTTTCGGATTTGTGTAAATGAGAAGAAGTCTCCTTACTCAGTGCTGCTCGATACTCATTGCAAGTGGCACGTTCTGCCCTCCAGGAGATTTGGAAGGAAAAGAGGCGATGGCTGACCTGCGCACGACCCCTATTTGTGAATATGCAGTGCTTAAAATTTTCCTCAAGATTTAATTCGGCAATTAGCATTTCGGACCATTATCACGCGATAATCACTCGCATCTGCTTGAGTCAAACCGGACATCGCGTCCAAAAGCGTTATCAGGAAATAAGGTAGTGTGGAAAATGGCGGCTCTGTGCCTTTGGACAATACCTCACGGAATCAGCTCAAAACGCTGAGTTACATTGACTAAAATTTTTTATAGTCCGTAACCATAGTATCTACAATTAGTGAAATCACAGAGTGTCTAAAAGAATCGATTTATATCAGATTATAACCTGCCTCTTTGTTGCAGATTCCGTGACTGAGAATTTACACAAGTCATATCGAAAGCTGTTGTATATAAAAAATGCATAAGTATGTGTATATATATACACATATACACAAATAAATTGTTTTTATATGTATAGCAAAAGTCATATACTACATCCAGATCCCGCGGCCATCGTGTTTCCTTTGCTGAGTACTCACCGCGGACTTCTCATCCGAAGGGACACCATGGCTTCCGAGGTGAGAACATGTGGAGCCTCCCGATCCACGCTCTACGCCTTCACTCACGCGAGAGCAGGAAGAGGGTCGTCTCGCCCTCGGCAACGAGCGCGAGGGTCCCTACTCTGGGGCCCGCCTCTCTCGAGAGCCACGACCCAGGGCCGGCAGTGTCAATCGCCGTCGACCCACCCGCCTCCTCCCCCGCGTCCGATCGACACTCCCATGCGACGACGCGTGGGGCTCTCGCCTTCCTCACTTCCGTTGGCACCACCTCGACATCAAACGGCACCAACTACACCACTTCCACCACCACCCCACTCCGGGGCGCCCTTATTACCGGCCACAACGACTAGCAACTACGCCTCCTCACAAGAGCGCCTCCCGCGCCGGCACGCTGCGGTCGGTCCTCGTCGGGGGCGCCGCTCCCCACTCACCTCGCGAGGACAATACCTTCGGCTCGCGCCAAGCATCCGCACACGAGACGCCTCGTTCCAGCACTGCCCACAGAGGTCCTCTCGGAGCGGATCTGCGTCCCTCTCGTAGCCACCCCCACCACCCAATCCCCTCCCATCCCCACTTGCCCCCCTCCCGCCCACGTGCAGTTGGCCGGAGCCCCCTCCAGCCGCCGCCAGAAAAGCTATCGATTCCGGGAGGTTGCGATGGAGCGGGGGGAGGGGGCATCGGGAGGGGATTGGGAAGATGGCCGCGAGCGAACGTAGCGCCACGGTGTGAATGAAAGAGCCAGCGCCGCATCCGTATCGCCCTCCCTCTCTCCTCCCGTTTCCCTTTCTTCTCCTTTCCCTCCCCCAAGATCCCCCCACTCCCCTCTCTCCCTCCGCCGCTCACCCACATGCATCTCTCTTCCAGAAATTCCAAACCTTACCAGCAGGGAGAAGGTGTAGGCGAATATTTTCTGGGTCTTCGATTTCGATTTCCAATATTTTCTCCTTTTAGCGAGTTGGAATATTCATCGTTTTCCTTGTTTAACTTTCCATCGACGTGTTTACTGGAGTCTTGTCTCAATAATAAATAAGAAGCAAAATGCTTATTTTGTACACCGTTCCGTCGAATTATAACTATGAAGTTCCGCGGAAAACTATCAATGCAATCAGATATATTGTGACAAACTTCAAAAGCTTGAAATGCTAATTTTAAAAAAGGGCCAATGAAATTAAAGTGATTTTTTTACGTTTCGGTGTCCTACTATTGCATTCCAGCATGGGAAACGGATAATTTATCGACTAAACCAACGGACGAATGTAACTTCATCAACGGCCCAATATATAAATATATTTATTTATTGTGAGTTCAGAATTTATGCAGAATCAATAAGAGCTGATTAGTTGATAAATTAATACCAAGAGTAAGCAATTATTAAACTATTTATTTTATGTTTCGAAACATTCAAATCAATGTGAATATTTTATTCCGCATCATGAGTCTCGAAACCATCCAGTAAGAAGGTCAAGGGATTATTTACTCAGACTAGTTTAACCTATATTTTGGACAAATTGAAATCCGCGTCTATGATAAGAGAAAAGCAACTTGACGAAAGACGCATTGCTCGCGCACGAATGCACAATTTCACGTGAGAGTATTGATATACAATTCTCTCCTCTGGATGCTTCGTGCGGGGATGCTTCGTAAAGAGGAACTCGAACGCAATCAACCCCTTAAATCATTCCTCCGGCCTCCACTCAATAGTCGAATTTCGCGAGCATTTGATTCGCGTTTCGTGGCGTGGGCACGCGCGAATGAGTTCTCTCGCTTAGGGCGGCGATTCTTTTGTTTCGGTTCTTAAAGAGGACGCCCCGCGCCAGGCAATGCCTCCTCTCGACCACTCCGTCGGAGTGCACCGCCTCTGACTCCGTCCCCGCCCCGGGAGTGGTCACGCCCGCCCGTGGGTGCAGCCGAGGACGGAAGGGGGTAGCGGAGGGGTCACCAAGGGGCAAATCTCGAGGGCGAATCTCTCAGCTTGGGTGGATACGATGGGGTGTGCGGGGGATAAGAGACCACGCGCAGCCCGAAAACAGTGTTCTCAATCTCTCCCATGGGGGGGGGGGGGGAGACCCCCTCCCTCCTCCGCCGTGGGCGACCCCCACCCTGGTGATGCGGACAACCCTCCCCGAATCAGTCCTCCCTGTCCCTCTCTTCACCACCTCGCACCATCACCACCCTCCCCCGCCCGAGAGCACACTTCACCCCCATGGGGTGAGGGCTCTGCCCCCCGCCGACTCCTCTCTCGATCGATACGGGTTCCTTCCCTCGCTCGCCCCCCCTCCGCTTCCCTTCCTCCCCGCCCCTTCCCCCCTGCCCTCTCCACTCGTGCCCGGCGGTGCCTCCGGACCGTTCGCACTGCCTCTCGCCCCTCCATAAAGCCCCTCTCGCCTCTGCCCCTGGCCCTCGCACCATTCACCGCCCGCCTTCCATTCCTATTGCTCCATGAGTCCGCGGCGCCCTCGTGTGCGCTACCATCGCCGCTTCCACTCACTCGATCTCTTGGCTGCGTGCCCTCCTTTACAGCAGTTTTCCCTGGGATCGGATTCCATAATTACGTTTCCGCGATAGTCAATTGATAGAGAATAAGCCCGGAAAGTTGAAGATTCACGGTTCATTTCCCGCTCAAGAAAACCTTTTTTCCCCGCCGGTGATCCGCAACCTTCAACCTTCCCCACCAAAACCTACTATATGTTCGTCTTTCAACTGTTTCTCTATTCCTTTCCCTTTTATCTCTATCTGTGAATGCACTTACGTGTGATTGTGTATGTACAAGTAAATATTCATATGTCTGTGCGTGTCCGCTCGTGTGTACGTGTGCGTTTATATATATTTTATTGTCATTGGTATTCTACCGGTTAAGGTAGATTATGGATGGGCATAGCCAACACACTGCATCAGCGATGCACATCCTTGCCTCTCGTCACAAAAAACACACTTGTATCGGAGATTAGCCCCTCTTTAGTCCTGCTTCCTTCATTCTCATACTATCCTTCCTCGTTTTTCCAACATTTTCCTCTCTATCATGATGGTCAACATCCCACTGCTAGTCAATATGCTCTGAATCCATCTTCCCTGTCTCCTTTGGATCACTCCCATCAATTCCCTCTCTTCCCCAACCACTCCATCATTTGTTTTCTTTTCTGTCCATTTCACCTTCGCTGTCCTTCTCCACACTCACATTTCAAAAGCCACCAATATACGCCTGTCATCCCAGTTTAATTCTCATGTTTCCGCGCCCTACAAAACTATGCTCTTCATCAAAGGTTTTGCAAGTCTTTTGTTAACTTCCATATCAAATATCTACAAACGGCCAAAAAGAGAAAGGAAAAACACACCACCTACCACCCCCACCCTTAACAAAACCAACCAACGGCCGTTAGACCCTAACGGTCAAAAAGTGAAAGGACGAGAGCTGAAGTATATATACCGGCGGAATATGACGAAAGATTGCTTCACTCCTGAAGACGCTCCCTGCAACGGGAGAGAAAGGTTGAGCCAAAAATGTCTCTCACGCAGTCAACCCCGAGAACCACCCCTGTATCTTCCATGTTCAGCGTTTTTGTCAACAATTCTCTCCTCTATGTAAAATTTTCTTTGCGTTTTTTAATTCTTCTTCTTATGTTCCTACCACATTGACAATTTTATTCAAACAAAATCCAAGACAGGTAATTTTCCACCCGCTCAAGTTTATGTCTTATTTATATCTTATAATCCTAGCCTTATATTCCTATTTTTATATTTGAATTACCTTTCGTGTTCCTCGAAAATCCAATAATCATAGAAAAGAAAATTCTCACTGACATCTGCGGGTTCAAAATGCAATCAAGTGCCCATAATCTTAGGCCAAGAGATGCCCCTAATCTTAGTCCGCAAGCTGTGTCTCCCTCCGCCAGGATAATGGACGACACACAATTGCGCAGGACAATAGGGAATGCAGTCATACAATGACTATTTATGACTATGATTTTTTACGACAGTGTACGACTGCTCTGTCTGTGTTTTTTTCCTCCTTGTGAGTTCGTCCCCTGCTCTAACAGTGACGTAATAGTGTCCCAGCTCAATCTCTAGGTCAACGATTCGGTGTACTTGGTAGCATAGACCCAACTTGGATTTGGGTGTTTATTACCCGATAGTTGAATTAGTTAAATTCCTGCCCGGCAAGTCGAAGGCCCGTGGTTCAACTCCCAGTCAGAAACGTTTTTCTATTTGAATCCGCACCTTGCGTGCGCCTATTCGCACTAAGCCTTTTGTTTGTCCTTATGAATGTTTAAATCCCTTTACCCTATACTCCATTAAAGTGATTTAGTAGTGTGTGTATGTTTATATATCATCATCAATATTTAAATCCTCTGATTGGTTTACTGCAGCCCTCCATTCTACTCTATTTAATGTCAATGCCCTCAATCCTCGTTACCTTCTCTGTTTTACGTCCTTTTTAATTTGTCTTATGTACATGTCTCAAGGTCTTCCTCGTGGAATCTTCCCTTCCATTTTTCCTTCTATTATATTCCTAATCAATCCATCAATCCTCAATGTGTGTCCAATCCATCTATTTCTTCTTTGCCGTAGAATTCTTCATATGGTTCCATCCTCTTATGCTCTTCTATGTACTTCCTTTCAAAGGCTTCTATTCTTGGCTGGTCCACCTTTCCAATGTTCCAAGTCTTGGAACCATAGAGCGCCATGCTCCATACGAATGTCTTGACAAATTGCTTCCTTGTTTCCAGCCTTAGGTTTTTGGAACATAGTAATTGCCTCTTCTTCATGAATGCCATCTTAGCTTGGGCTATTCTTCAATTGATGTCAGTCGAACTTCTTCCATCCCATGTTATGCTACTGCCCAGGTAGATGAAGGATTCCACTTGTTCTAGTTTCACCCCTCGAATTGTCATATCTGCTATGTTTATATTGTATAATGTATTTTGTTAATTATATTGAATAAATATTGATCTAACAATGATTAAAAGATTTTTCACTTTTACGAGTATGACTAAAATATTGTGCAGTAAAACCATTTTTTCCTATTCGATGCTTCACACTTATGTGTATGCATGACGGAAACTTGGCCCTTACGGAATCGTGGGATTTTTCGGCACTACTTTTTCGCACTTGGGCAGTTTCCTCTGCATGAATGTACGAATTCAGTCAATTTGGTGAAAAATTTCCAATATCATCATGAAATTACTTGACATGACATTCTATAAGCCCGAAAAATATTGCACCTAACTGTTCCACACCGATGTCTATTTAAAGATTCTTTAGATGTCACTATTCCAAATCATCCCCTCGAGATCTTTACAATCATAGTATTTGAGAAAAGTGATCCTCTTGAACAGGAGCAAGAAATATCTCCCTGCCCGATACTGAGATTCCAATCAACGTCGCCTTTCTTATTGAAATCTGGGTCGGTTGTGTCACCTACCGTGGGAGTGTTGAACCACGTTCGATGGTCCGTAGGCTCTGGGATTCCGCACTCCTGACGCCCGAAGGTCACCCTCCTCCTCCCCCCTCCCGCCCTCCCCCCCGACAATCCTTACGCATCATTTGGTCGTCCCGCCGAAAGCGCGGGAAATGTACCTGCAATGAATTTTCCATGTCTCTTTAAAGATTGCTTTGATAATTGCGCGTCATGTTTCGCATTAAATGGACCTGTAAAGATTTCTTATAAAGCGTATAATAGTGTATTCACACATTGATTAGTGAAGTTATATTATTTTCTCTAGTCTTGGGATGTGTTCATTTCGCGAAAAAGGAAAGGAAAAAGTCGTCAACCATGAACAATTGAAGTCATTTGAAGTCATCCATAAGGAAATTTGCGGTCGATTTGGAAATATTGAATAAAAATTTAATAAATTCAATAAGTAGTGACACTTAATGGATTTTCCCGTCTCTCACCTATCTTCTCCTAGGGGTTTACGCAATTGATACGATTCCTATTTACGAAATTATCAGCCATTTATTGTTTATCAAAATGAATCCTTCATTTATAGATTCGTGAAAATATGATATAATTGAGGTGGTATAAAAGTCATTTCTTGATACAAACTTGAGAGAAGTGTAAGGAATAACTTATCCAGTTTGAAATTAATGCTCTTAAATGCTTTTTTCTCTTAAACGTTAATTTTATTAAGGAGGAAGGATTCACTTTTCTTTTTTCCTTATTTCCGTGGCGTACTATTAAAAGCCTTGTCAATGCAATATTATATCCTGTCCATTAGCCCTATTCCTACTATTGGAGGGAGGGAGTAATATTAAAAACATATTTTTACCCACCATTTCTATTTAAATGAACGAAGAAGGAAAAATACGATGTATCATTTATTTATCATACAGTAATTTACTATTTTGTATATTTATATTACATTATCATAAACATTATTAATTTTATTAAAAATTTTAAAAGTATTTCATCTTCAATTCGTTGAGGTGATGCGGATTGTTTGCTAACGACAAGAGAGTGAAGTGCATTTCAGGAAATCATATATCAATCATCTGTTATTGCGGAGACATTGGCTTTAACTTTAAACTGACTTATTGTCACGAACAGCAGCATGCATGTGAATAAAGCAATACCATCAAATACGTGAATGGGCTTGAAGTAAATATTATTTCTACCTAAGTCTATTACAATCTTTAAAGGTTTTTATACTGGAAATCCTAAATAAAATATGAGTTTGCAGCTTTTGAGATCTCGTTTAATCAGTTGCGTGCCCGCGGAGGGACTTGTTTAACTTTTTGCGTATCTTACAAAGATAATTAATTTCACAGCACATCTCGTGCCATGGGGAAGGTATCCTTGGAGAGCATAGAATTCACGAAGGCTGATTGGAACCTCACCCACAAAAACATCGATCAGTAAGATTTAAATTGTGCAAGAACTAGCAGATAAGATGTTGCCGCTTGTGTTACCTGGAATAGAAAGAAAAAGGTTGATACAAGGAAGCAATGACATGAATCTCTTTATAGCTAAGTTGTAGATGTTAACATTTTGAACTCTGTGGTCTAGTATACTCATCCTAACCCTTGATTTCAATTTATATGGTGTTGAAATAATGTCTTCACCTGAGTCAAAGATAATCAAAGCAGTAACAAAAGTGAGGAGCTATTGCTTACCACGAGTCTTGTCCATATATTTATCATTCCGTTTCAATTTATTTCTTCGGAACAATGGGGTCAGCTCCTTCAGTTATTTATTTAGTGTGTTACAAATGGGTATACACGAGTAATCTTAACCGGATGCACACACTTATGCTGCCCTAAAGGTCGGAGCCGTGGTTGGCTCGAGTGCCTTCCACTGAGTTTTCCGAGGGCGGGAGGTTCCGTTAAGAAGTAAGACGAGATTTATTGGTGTCTTTAAAAAAAATCCCCGTGAGGAAAAGAGTAAACAGCGCGGAAAGGAACTCCCGTGATTTTCATTTGTCTCCTCCCGCGATCGCTGCTGCAGTTTCCACCATATTAATTAAAACATCTTTGCAGTTGATTCCAAATGAAAAAATAAGTATTTTTCCGTCATTTATATCATCAATAAAAGTCCTACCAAAATGCACCGCATTGGTTATTTTTGTCACCTGGACTCTTCTGCGGAAATACGAGAATCAGCGTATTTTGTATCAGTAATTAGCGTATTCTCCTTAATCGACTTCAAAATTACCCTCATCTACGCCACCTCTCCTCTCTGTTTCTAAACTAGCTGGCCTCTCATCTTTGCCAGAAAGATCTTCTGGCCCCATTTACAACCACTCAGTCTTTTTTCTTATGACAGGTATGGCTTTTCCCTCATCACATTCTCGCAATTCTTGTGTCTTTCTTTAGTGCTTTCACTTTTCATCGTTGTTGATATTTCACCATACTAGTAGTCGCATTTTCCTTTCCACCACATTTCTTCCTTCTTCTTAGTTTCTCGCCTTATTTTTTAATTTGCTGTTTTGTGTGCAGGTTGTGTGGCTATACACAAAGTATTTAATTAATGCATCAGTTAACTAGTAGGCAGTACGTCATCCAAACTTTATGTAAAGGATATCAGTACTATAACTATAATGCATCATCTATTCCAAATTTTGCATAACTACAATCCCATCAATTCTGAGTAACTCATGCTTAATCTATTAGATTATTTGGCGAACTATTATGTGTGTGCTAGAGTAAATATGTGCAACAATATGCTTTGTTTATAAACCAAACCGATAATTTGCAAGCTTAGATCAAAGTGCTCTCTATTTTCAACCTGGACGATCATCGCCTGAAATGTCCTCAAATATGAATTATAATCTGTCACAGAATATGTATCGTAAAATTTTCGACACTTTTTACAGTATTGTGGAATTACTATCTATGAATAGATAAATGTTCATTTTCCGAAGGATGTTCAAATCTTACACAAAGTGGAACCTAAATCATTAGAATCATCCAGTCTTATTTGATTACATACCCATGGATTTGTTGAATTTTGGTTTGTAAAAGTGAAATAATATCAAAGGTTCTATGAAAAACCCATGCTTTACTTCTTTATAGGCATAAATACAAAAGGTTCTTCGACTATTTACATTTGAACTATTCCTTGGTAGAAATAGTGATGAAAAATTCGACTCTCGACACAGCACACGTTTTAAAAGTGTGCGAGGCTCTCTTTTACATACCGGGTTATTTGCTTTATTATTACTCGTCAATTTTTCATAAATTATTATAATTGAATGACCGCGTGTATTTCAAGAGAAACAAAGAAACATGCCCATACCGCTTGTGGAAGTGTCATGTCCAAGGAGAAGAGGCCAAAGAGGCTGAACCGAGTGTCTGTTTGACCCATCTGGGCTACGAAGATATTTAGCTGCGAGAAGGAAGCAAGATATCGTAATAAGAGCTCTGGCCTTGAAATTCCAGCAATTTGAAAAACCATAATATACCCACTCACCTCGTCTCTCAAGTCAGGGTCCATCTTCCTCTTTATCAGTTTGACCACCAAGGGTCCAGCCATTTTCGCCTGTAAGCATAAATTTGAATAATCAATATTTAATAGCAACAAGGAGAATTGTTGATGAACTATAGATTTAACCTATAGAAGCCATAGAATAATGGCTCCCCAGAGAACTTGCAGAGAATTGACTCTCTTGTCTTTCGTTGCCCGAGCGCGTGATTTGAAGGTCTGGATTCCGTGTATTCTCGCTATTTCTGTTTTGCTACCTTTCTTCAAATTGACAAAGGAAAACTCTTTTTTTACCTCCTTTTACACACTTTCTAATCAAACCAAATGTATGTGCTTCCCAAAGAAAACTTTCACTCGACTTGTGCTGGTAATACCCCTAAATGTGCCTTAAAAAGAAGAAATTACTTATTTCCCAATTAAACTTCAATAAAAGTCACTTTGATTTGATCTTCATTTATGGCGAGCCAGCATTGCATTTTTTATACATTTACAACGTGAAAATCGTAATTATATTTCAGTAATTCTTACATCCTGATGAAGTGCTTGTTTTCAAGTAAAACATTAAATATGCAATACATCCTGCACAGCTTTAATTTACCAGGAACCAGGTACAAATTTTCTCGCAAAGTTAGCAGCCTGCCTCCGTTTCCACGATTTTTTCAAAACACCCCCCCCCCCACACTTCAATTTTAATTCCAACCTACGAGTAAAATTATCATCCGGAAGGGAAACTCGCATATTGATATTTGGTATTTCACTGATCTGAAATTCTTCCGGCCATATTCCATTCTTATGTTATGAATTGGTACATAAAAACTTTGCCTTCCACCTTTTCCCAAAACTTAAGTATTTCGTGGGATTTTTTCCTACCCCCACGGCCCTATTTGATCTCAAATCCCACCCACTGATCATCGAGTAAGCCTAGAGCCAAGCTATCCTTATCTACGTCATATTTTCTCTCTTTGTCCAATCTAGGTGCTTTAATTTATTTACCATGCAATTCCTCTTTGTATTCTGGACACTCCTCTTGGATCTTTTCTGGTGCATTTAATAATTGTTCGGACTTATCTTTGATTATTTGCAAAGATTTTACCGTCTTACTTTTAACCTTTCAGTATAGTGCACCAATTTCACCCTTTCTCTACAAAATTTTCACGTCTTCGAAATTTTGCTATATTATTACCAGTCTCAAATTATTATTTAACTATTTATAATTCCTTCTACCTAGCTATCTCGTCCATTATCCGTGATTTCCTTGTCTTTTTTATCAACAGTTCCTATCATTTGATTTTCGGATCTCTATATCCCTTTTTCACATGTTCCCACCTCTCTTCCATAGTACCCAGCTTCCTTTCCTCATTCATGAATTTCTCTAGCGCTCCCTGATACTCCTTTCTTGCCAATCCAGTTAATGCTTCTACGCTCCATTTCCTAAACTGTCTCCCTTAACTTATGTTTTCTAATCGAACGCTACACTTCATAATCGCTATTATGATCCGAGTTCGTATTGGCTTCCGGGAAACTGCAAATTGCTCACGCTGTTCCTAACAATAGGAACAGCGTGATATACTATAGATACTACAGCGTGATATACAGATATATAGTCCAGCTAGCACCTGCCTGAATCCTCCGGTATTTTTAATGTATATTTCCACATTTTGTGGTGTCCAAACGAAGTTTTGGTGATGATTAACCCCTTTCTCCTGGAGAACTCGATTACTTTCTCCCCGCGGTGATTCCTTGTTCCTAAACTGTAGTCCCTAACCTCATCACCATCTCTTTCATCACCTACCGTCGCATCTCAATCCCCCAATTCTATCAATTCAATATTCAATTATATGTTTCCTTGCAAGAACACACGGGATTACGTCCTCTAACTGATTGTGTATACACTATAGACTTCTGCCTCGTTCTGATTGCCTGATGGTACGTGTACCCGACAAATAACCACGTTCGTTAGCTCAGCTTTACTTCTACTAATATTATACTATCAGTCGCTTGTTCTACGTTTTCCACGCTTATTCCTACCTTTTTATTCGACGCAACCCCTCGCTGGCTCTCATTCCTTGTATTCTATTACTCTTTAACTATCACTACAAAATCCTTACATCTAAACTTGAACAGCCCTAAAACATCTTTCTTTCCTCTATTCATCTCTTGCTGTGAATTTTCTTAGTTTTTCTGCGCTTGACATCGACCTAACATTCCATTTACCTATTTTGACTAATTCGGTCGTTTTCTGTGCTGCTATTGTAGCTTTTGCTTTGCAAGGATTTCGTGAGATAACGTCCACAGAAGGCTTGCCTCCCCCGCTATCGGAGACGGTCGCACGATTAATGGGGTCGGATCCCAAAGTTGCCAGGATTTAATTATTTCAACAAACGCTGCCTACCGGACTGCCTTTCGTCTGGCTCCTACCCTTCGACCTATATAACGTGAGTGATCCTACGAGGAGCAAATATGTGGCGGCCGGCTCCGCCATCATCTTCATCGTAATACGTCGGTGGAGTCAGCCCCTTAAAGCGTCAAAGTTCTGCAGCGCTCGTGAAACCCGAGAAATCTCCCTGAATGCCGTTTCAACTGTAAATGGCAGCACGAAGAATGTTGCGATGCAACTACCCACGGGAATACTATATGTTCATGGTTCATTGTTGATTAACTGCGTCCGGTACATTGCCCCTCCTTAGTGCATCTGTTTCAGATCCTATTTCTGGAGCTGGAACCCAAGGATTTCATCAATCGAATTCTCTGTTTAGAAAGTTACGAAACCGTTGCGCGAACAGTTGACGATTCGTCCGTCGGGGTTCTCATCCGTGATCTCTCTTTCTCCAAATATATACCGCGTCTTAAGAGTTTTCTATATACTTTATCGCCAATATTTTATAGTGAAAATATCACGAGAAGACAGAGCAATTTTGCATGTATCTTTCCTGTAGCAGGAATAGACATGTTATGTTTTCCTAGGGCAATCCTTCCCTTAAAGAGGTCTGATTTAGAATATTGTTGCTAGTATATGCGCAAGTTTAAACTTTTACACCCTGGACTACGCTTAGACTGCTAAACTTCCCTACAGTGGCAAAAAATTAGTTTTTGGCGAAAACAAACCCAATTCACGTATGAATTTTTAAGTTGCAATAAAAAGTTTTTGTCATATTCATTGGAGATCCCCGCAGAAGGCCCCTAATTAATATAATTAAGATTTCGCTCAGCGCCGCCAGGTGTCCTGTACGTGCTTTGATTCACTCAGTCACCGACACGAAGTTCAGACCTTTTCCGAGGTGTCCCAGGTGACCCAAGAGAGGAGGCAAATGCGCGTCCAGGAGTTGGTCATCCAGAGGCCCGCCATGCCGGCGGTCTTGACCCCGCCCTCGCCGTCAAGCACGGTCAGCATGAAGTAGCCGCCCGCTATGAAGTCGAAGAATAGCTGCAGCAGGTCCGCGAGGACGGAGATGGAATAGACCCGCGTCGCACTCTCTATCTCCGCAGCCAAATCCCCGTGCACCCCCCGAAGCGCCCCCACCAGGCGTGCAGCGGAGGCAATCCTTCGGGGGCGCTCCCGGCTGCCGGAGTGACCCTTGGCCGTGACCCCATGACTCCGGGGACAGTGAAAGAGGGAGACAGAGAGATTCAGATGGACAAAGGCCCTTATTTTTTGGGTGGCATTGTAAAGCATGCAGATACGAAGAAAAGGCATCTTGTTCCACGAATCCCCATTCAACCCTTTCACGAAAATTTAAAGCCATGAATAAATACATGAATATTTGTCATGAATTTAGGATTTTGCGAGCCCCACTGGCACCTACCATATTTGCCAAATACAGAGTATTCCTTAAGGACCGATTCTGAAAGTCTGATATAGATAAAAATCAAATATGTCGGAAGCATTATCGCGACGAAATTGTACATGGATTGTATAAAAAGTATCGGGAACAATTTTTCCTGAAGAGACTTGTACGGAGCAGGGCGCTCGCACCACACAGGCTCGGTGGGGGGTCTGACATATTTCAAGTGCCAATCGTCTGCGAGCGTTCGTTTAGGCTAGATCGTGTTTGTAGTGAACTTTTGTTGAGTAACTCGGTGCAAGAGCAAAATGCAGCGAACGATTGAGCAGAGGTACACCACCATATTGCGTGTTGGACTGGGAAAATCGGGTACTATTATGTTGGGCATGATTTTCCAAGTGTTCAAGGATAAAAGTATGTCAAAAACTAGTTTTTAAGGAGAAAAAGCTCTTCAAAAATGGCCGAGGGAGTGTGGAGGACGCGCCACGAACTGGACAGCGTCGACGTCAAGAGCCGATGACAACGTGCGCGTGAAGTGCTGATTTCAGACCGTGTCGGTTTAGTGTGCCCATGTAGAAAATCATATTGGTATTTATAAGATGAAAGTGCACATCATTACCACTGAAAATTTGGCGATGCGAAAGATCTGCGTTAAATTTGTCTCGAGGGTCTTAACGGGCGACCAAGAGCAGTCGAGTGTCTGCTTGCGAAGACTTTTGTGCAACTCGACGATTCCTCAACCCCCTTACAGTCCTCAATCGGCACCAGCAGGCTATTTTCAATATCCAAAAGTGAAATGCTTCTCAAAGAACACCACCATGGGACCCTTAATGCCGTCAAAGATGCTTGCGCGCGTACCCTTAAGGACCTTCCGGAATCCGCCCAGGGACCCTTCGAGTAGTGAAAAAGCCGCTATGGAAAAAGTGTATCGACACTCAAGGGACGTATTTTGAAGAATTTGGAGGCATTGTAACAATATCTTAAATAAATTTATCGGTAAAAAATACTTTGTTCTTCCACGTACATTTTATTATTCACGACCTTGTTTTTCATTGACAAAGTCATCGTCAGGTACGAGACCTGATGATGACTTTGTAAATGGAAACCTAGGTTGTGAATAATAAAATATTCCTTTGCGATATGAATCGCTTCCACTAAGTGACGCCTCAAACCAGTCTATTGAAATACAAGTAAATCTATTTTACGAAATATTTCCCGATACTTTTTATACAAATCTTGTAAAAATGGATAAAAATTGATTGTCCGTTCAGAGTTGTTTAAAACATTTCAAAACACAGATTTAAATGAAAAAAGACGAGGTGACAATTTTTAGCCCAGTGGAAGGTCAGAGAAGTTAATTGAAATATTTCATCGGCATTTATTAAGTCCGAGCTGGATTCTTCCGAGTCGTTCTTTGTCAGTTTATCAGGGCATCAATTCTTGCCATTCAATACAGAGATTTGAAAGGGATAGAGGCAAGGAGTCTTAGAGATCAGTGACGCAACACCAAGTGGACGCTATTTGTGCTGCCCACTCGACAAATCAAATGCCCATGGAAATTTAACAGAAAAGATAAAGTCTAGGATGGTAAATATACTGAGGTAAAATAAATAGTTTTTTCTAGCTTCATTTAAAAATATTTAGTTTGATTTTATGTCCTTCCCTCATTCATCGGGTCCTCACTTCACTGCGAAGAGATGTCACTCCCCCATGTAACCCCCTAAATTGCCTGAAATTATCCGCTTGACAGCTACTTTGATTGAGGCGAATGAACCATGGACTGAAACGTGCATATGAGGTCCAAGTTACTTATTCTTACACCCGATGTCTGCATCATATTTCGTTCAAAAACATCACATTAACGAGTTCAACAAAGTGGCCAAATTATTATGATATATTCATTGCTTTTTCATTTTCAGGATTGAGATGAAAGTGCTCAGGCAAGGAATCTTATCTATAATGGCTCCCATAAACCATTATAGAGAAATAGGATTTCTTCATTTACTACAAAACATGAAGCGAAACATTTCCAGGGTTGCCATGCCATTAAGACGCTACCAAAAAACTTGCCATCATCCTCTTCCAATTCGGTTTCGACTCCGCAAAATTATAAAGGCTGAATTTTAGCCTCTTCTTCATTACTGTTGGAAATATGTTAGCACATAAGTAGTAGTTACGGCGGTTAGTTACATACCTAACCGACCTAATAACTAGAATAAGTTAGGAGGTTAGTAGGTACTAGCTACTAACTCTTTGGGGTTCGGTTATTACCAACTTAAATTATTTTTATCGAGTTAATATGGCAATAAATATTATACCAGAAACTGAAAAGAATATAATTTTTCTATTCAAATGTACTATTCATTATGAAAACATGTATATATTTATATATTTTTTGACAATATTCGTCGTAAAATATCACTGGAGTGTTCAAAGTCATACGAGATGCTTTTGCACCCATGCAGAAAAGCTAGCTTTGAATTCTTCGTTAAATAGACATGAGCAAATTTCTCCTGTCCATGGAAATAATTATTTCTATTTATGAAAGACCTCTGAAGATGCTTTCAAACGACTGAAATCGGCGGGTGTTTATCACCAGCCGTTAACTAGCGGCTTGTCGAAGAGAGCCTCTCATTTCGGACGTAGGACTTTTCTATATCGAATCTGTCCTCGGTGGTCGGGGTGGCGCCAGTTGGCGCTTGCCCCAAACTCTACCTCCTTACTTTAGCCTAGCACCTTCCTTAGGGGACTCCAAGGAAAGGAGCTATTGGCTTGGTCTGTCTACTGTTGCTGCCACTGTTTGGACCTTTAGAGGCGGAAAACATTTCATCTCCTACGGCCATTTGGAGATAACAAACGAGGCTTCAGTATGATTTATACTTGCTATGATTGATTCCATTTTGAACAATAACTGCGTGCCTGTTGTAAGCATCATCCCAGCATATTCATTTATATATACTCTGCAAGCCACCGCTAGGGTGTGTGGCAGGGGGTATACACCAGAATAATTTTACCCGAACAAACCCGAACCCGAAGAGGACCCCACCGTGGTCGAACAATTTTATTATGATCCCCTATCGTTCGTGAAAAAAATGGCATCTTATATCTATCCATTCAACACTTAATTTCTCTAATTTTAATTGCATGATCTCTCCAACCGTAGTACGATGGAGACAACAATACATTTGAAATTAATTTGATATTAATTGCATTTAGAGTGAACCGGAACGGAATGTCAATAATGAAGAAATACCCAAGGGGCATTTATAGCGGAATAAAGTTGTTAATATAAGGTTAGAGGGAATATATCATTCCTCTTAATGACGATAGGGATATATTTTTGAGGGAGCGGGACTGCCCGCGTGTCCGATTCAATTCAAGTCCCACGTTTTGGTCCGCCAGATTAAGACTCCTGACGGGGACGCCATTTTGTATGACTCACCTCACAGGAGGATCCGGGGCAGCGACCATGTGAGCAATGGCGTCGTTGATCAAGTGGAAGCGCTCCCTCAGCATGAAGGCCAAGTGGACGAACTGTTGCTCGATGAAGAAGGAGCCGACCCGCACGAGGTTGATGGGGACGATTACGGCGTAGAGCGACGCCGAGGTATCGAAGACCACGTGGTATATGACGATACCCGTGGCGGACATGGCCACCACGTACGCCGTCTGGAGGAACGCGATGCGCCTCAGGAGACCGCGCCTGGGTCGGAGGGCCTCGGGGTGCGCCGACAAGGCGGCGTCCACCCTGCACAGAGTGGCGAAGAGGGCCCGGACCCGCTGGCCGCAGCCGACGCCGAACGCGAGGTTCCCCAGGGAGTTGAGTAGGCAAATGAGGTACTCCATCTTGTTGACGAAGAGACGCTTGCCGAGCTCTTTACCGCCGTCCGGGGCGAGCACCGAGAGCATTTGTGTGGCCGCGTCAAACTCGAGCAAGAGCAGGGTCGCGCAGGTCAGAGTGAGGGCCGCACTGTACAGCTGCGCCGGTAGAGACGTCTCGTAGAGGAGGCGCTGCCGGTCGCCGCGGGCCCGTCGGAGCGGGAATACGCCGACGACCCGCGACGGGTGCAGGATGGGAGCGAACGAGCACCGGGGGCCCATCTTCTCGGCGGCGGGAGGAGTCTCCTCGCAAGACTGGTGCTCGACTCACGCGAAGAAGATCCTCCTGAATAATAGCTGACGAAATAAGGAGGTGGAGAGGAGGGAATGTCAATCCATGGTTTCTTGTGAGAGACCACGTTAAATATGGAGTGTGTGATGTTGATGCGACACTTCCACAGGTTTCCGGAACTGGTGAACGCAGGGAACAGACACTTCCTCCTCGGGTGAAAAATTATTCCATTAAACTAAAGTGGATGGAGTGGTGGTGACCTCCGTTATCGAACGCATAGGATGCATTGAGGCGTGGAATAATCGTGCTGTTAGAAACACATTATCGCAGAACACCATGTTTTTTTGACGATTGGTCAACAAGTCAACCAATTAGGATGATGGAAATTTGTGGATATCTTTCGAAGAAACTCCATGGCTTGGAAATATGAATTCCCCGGAAAAAATGGCGTTGCAGTAAGGCCGTACATTCAATTCTCCCATGACACTTGACGGATGAATGGCTAGGTATATGAGTTCTCCTTTTTAGCTAAGTCCATCAGAATATACCACTTCCCGACTCTTTCTCGTATATTGACTAGCAGGTTGGCTGGGGCACATTCATAAGATTATAAAATAGTCAAGAATATTTGCAAAGTAATTCTCAAAACCAGCAGTTAGTACCAGGTTCTCATTATGATGATGCAATCTGCAAGAGTCATATTAGGGAAAGATGGGTAATTTTGGACCGAGCAATCTCTTTTTGTTGCAATATCAGTTGGGAATTGTTTAAAGATTTAAACAGTTTCGTTGATATTTGGCCTAAACTGCCCGTGTCTTATTGGCTCTCGGTTTATGAGAGTGAGAGGAGATCAATATAAGAAGGAAAGGACACTTCGGCTTGCTAATAATAAATGCATAGAAAATAAATTAAGAAAAAAAGTAAGTCAAATGATTACTTAGGGGATGATCAGTTTGGGTTTAGAAAGGGGAGAGGTACGCGTGATGCCATTGCAGTAATGAGATCACTAGTTGAGAGGAATATAGAATACAATCAGGACGTATTTGCCTGTTTCGTAGATTTCGAAAAAGCGTTTGATAGAGTGAATTGGGAAAAATTAATGCGTGTATTGCAGAAAATAGGAATGGATTGGAGGGACAGGAGGCTGATCCGCAACCTGTACATGTCTCAGACTGCTCAGGTGCGAGTGGGGAACGGAGAGTCCGGATGGGCATTGTTAGGAAGAGGGGTAAGGCAGGGTTGCCCATTGTCACCGGTGCTGTTCAACGTATATGTAGAGGAAATGATTAAAGAGGCATGGGAAGAACTGGAGGTAGGAATGAAAGTCGAAGGGAAATTCGTAAAATAGGTTAGGTTTGCTGATGACCAAGCATTAGTTGCTTAGTCAGCCAAGGGGTTGCAAGCATTTCTGAGTGAATTGGAGGTTCAGTGCGATAGATATGGGATGAAAATCAGTATTAATAAAACAAAAGTTATGCGATTTTCCAGGAAGAAGAAGGCTAAGCTAAACATTAAATTAAGAGGGGAAAAATATAGCAGGTAGAACAGTTTACGTATCTCGGAAGTGTTCTGGACCCATCTTGGCGCACACCTTGCGCATGGCCAAATCCTGTGAAATAATGCGTTGGAAGTTGGATGCAGACAGACCTAACTGGTCTACAATTTCTTCACTGGTTAAGCGTCGGTCTGTATTCAGCAGTGTCCTCACTCTGTCCACATGCGTGTCGGTTATTGCCGTCGACGGCCTTCCGGAGCGATGGTCGTCTTCAACGTGCTCCCTACCCTCTTTAAACAACTTGTGCCACTCAAATACTGTGGGACGGCTTAAGGCAGTGTCCCAATAAGCCTGCTTGATCATATCGAGGGTCTCAGTTGCCGTCTTTCCGAGTTTAGCACAAAACCTCACGGAATAACGTTGCTCTAAATTCAGATTCATTATGTTTGTCGACAAGGACAAAAAACTTGCTTCACTAAAAACGATGTCCTCACTCAACGACAACCCGCAGGTGACTGAGGTTGGTGTCGGTCTGTTGCTAAGAGCCCCCTCCACCGCTCCGTTCGCACCAGAGAAAATCAGTCCTACCACTTTTGGGTGCGACCCTATAAACCGAACCTCTCCCCTGAGGAAGAAGCCGAGTTAAGAAAGCTAATAAGAAATCCTAACCTGGTCATCACCTCCGCTGACAAGGGTTCGACAGGGTCCTAAACAGGTCCTAAACACCGCTGATTACCTAAAAGAAGCCAACATATTATTCGCAGACACTTCTTCCTACAAACATATTCCGGCTGACCCTAACCCTGCATTCCAAGATGAAATAATCGCTTTCCTGCGCGAGAACGGTCCTAATGAAAACCTATTCCCCAGTGACATCTCCCTCCTTTCACCTTTCCATCCAAACACCCCCCACTTCTATATCCTCCCCAAGATACACAAACCGTAAAACCCAGGGCGGCCTATAGTCTCCTCCCGCAACTCCCCGACCGAAAGAATTTCCGCCTTCGTCGACCACTACTTCCAGCCTTTAGTTCACTCGTTACCCTCCTATGTCAAAGATTATATATACCACTTCTTCAATTTGCTCCACTCAACTTCCCTACACCACTTCCTCTCCAAACGCCCTAGCCGTCAAATTCCCAGCACCGATTTTCTCAATGACCTGTCTAATTTTATCCTCACCCGTAACTTTTTTTCTTTAATAACAACTTTAACTCCAAATCAAGAGCTGTGCCATAGGAAGTAGAAGAAGCAGCCCCTCATACGCTAACCTCCACCTCGGTGTCCCGGAAGAGAAATTCCTTTCCAGTTACCCTCTAAAACCCCTTCTGTGGCTCCGTTATATTGATGACAGTTTTCTACTCTGGTCACATAATATAGACTCCCTCAATTCCTTCATCTCCCAACTCAATGATTCCTCATCTCTTTCTTTCACCTCCAACATCTCATCCTGAGAGACCACCTTCCTTGATGTTGATATATCCCTAACCAATAACAAATTTCTGACCTCGGTACATACTAAACCTACTAATAAACAACAATACCTTCATTTCAACAGCTGCCACCCCTACCATGCCAAACGCCCCCTCTCTTACTCCCTTTCTATCCGCGGGCACCGCATTTGCAACCATCCCGAATCCCTCAACAAATACCTCAACAACCTTCACCACTCCCTCCTCCAACGGGGATACCCAGATTCTCTCCTTAACAAAAATATCCTAAAACATTCTTACACCCTCAAGCCTCTCTCAACCACAGACTCCCACCCTCTCTCAATATGTACCACCTACTTTCCTGGCATTCAGTCCCTCAAATTCATCCTCAAAGACCTGTACCCCATCCCCCAAAACCACAACGTTTCGTCCAACCTTCTTCCCAAATGTCCCTCTGTTACCTTTACGCCAACCTGGCCCGCTAACCTATCAGATCTCCTTAAATCCACCAAGCATTTTTCCAAATCCCCTCTCAACCCCAGAATCACACCCACTCTTTGCTCGCGAGCAAGGTGTAAAACTTGTCCTATTTGCACCACTCCACCCCTCACCATCACACCTTTTAACTCTCTCCCGCCCTTGCCCCACCCCTCATGCACATATCAGAATCTTCTGACTTGCAAACTCTGTCTGGGACTTTACATAGGCTAGTGCTCCACACCCCTGAACCTCAGGATAAACAATCATCGCTCCTCATGTAATCCCTCTTCCCCGTCTGCGGGTCTTCCCGTCCCAAAACATGCCGCCCCTCACAACATCCCCTTCAACCAGCGTTACAGTGTTTCCGTTCTAGCATCCCTTCCCCCATCCGATAACCCTATAAAATTAAAAACGATGGAAATGGCATTTATATGGCTTTGCAAAGACTATCAATATCCGGGCCTCAATGTCGTTCACTAATTATAGAGGGTTGAAGTGGACAAGTGTGGATTTGTTTCATGCGGGATAGTAAGATATTTTGTTTGTCCGCATACAGGGTTCGTCCGGAAGATAAGTGTACTGATTTTTTCCCGCCGCTCCAGGCGCGCCCAGCACCGCTCTGATGGGCTGCGATTGGAGGGCAAGCGACGCTGAAAAAGACAGTCGGCTCTGAGCTGTGGTGTAGTGAAGAGCTCTGTTAACGCGAACCTCCACGCTCGACCCACGTCACGGAACGCGATGCCGAAGTTTTTGGAGCAGCGTTATTCCATCAAATTTGCGGTAAAGCTTGGGAAATCGTCTACCGAAACTGTCGGTATGATTAACCAGGCTTACGGGGAGTCAGCCATGTCCAGAAACATGATCTTTCGGTGGCACAAGATGTTCGTGGAGGGCAGAGAAGAGGTCGACGACGAACCACGGCCTGGACGCCCATCAACGACACTCACCCACGAAAACGTGCGAAAAGTTCGCGATATACTGAACTCTGATCGTCGTCTTAGTGTTCGGATGCTCGACAGGCTTCGAAAACGAGTCGCCCGCGTCCGGCCAGCGATCAAAAACATCTGGCGGCTGCTTCACGACAATGCGCCGTCTCACACCGCGCTTGTCGTGTCGGACTTCTTGGCCAAGCACGGCGTGGCAACGCTGCCGCACCCGCCCTACAGCTCGGACTTGGCACCACCGGACTTCCTTCTGTTCCAGAAGATAAAGAGGAGTTTGAAAGGAACGCGATACGGGACTTTGGACGCCGTCAAAGAGGCCGTGACGACGTGTCTTCGAGAGGTTCCCGATGATGCCTTCGCGGGAGCGTTCCAGGAATGGGAACGCCGCTGGAGCAAGTGTATCGACTAACAAGGGTCCTATTTGAGGAATATTAGCTTAATATATGTAAAAGTGTAATAAATTTTTTTTTTCCTGAGCTCAGTACACTTATTTTCCGGACGAATCCTGTAGTGTTATTCTTGGCCTGGGTTTTGACTTGTTGAGTCCTGATGATGACTTTGTATGTTGACACCTGGGTCGTAGATGTTGCAATGTCTGCGGATTGACTGTTTGTCTTCTGTGTCGCTTGGGAATTATTTCCACATCCTCCCTCTCATTCCTATCTCATCTCCACTCCCCTCTGGCTTTACTCCTCCCTTTTCCCTTCAACAACCCTTTCTTTCAC
>CM073770.1:7044703-7240624 GCA_037158775.1 Hetaerina titia | reverse complement strand
CTGCTTTCCACGAACGCTCACGTATTTGACTTGAGAATTTATTATTGCGCTATGTGTCCGAGCGATGAGAATGCGAATTTCTCTCCCGGTCATGCTCTTCACGTTGCTGATATGTCGTTCATTCTGATTAATTGCAAGGAATCGATGTATTCCCCCATTCAAGAGGCAGTGTGAAATTAATGAGGGTTTATTTCTTCCTTCGAGTTGTGGATGCCAAGGGTTCGAGTTGACTCACGTACGCCTTGTGAGATCATAGACACTCTTCAATACCTCTGCGTGTTCGACTGTATTGTTGTAAATGATATCATTAAGAGGGCAATCACTCTTCTATCCTGAAACTACATCATTGTCATGTTCAATGAACACGATAACAGAAAACTTAGAAAGCATACTCTCCAAATTGGGTTTTATTTGTTCATCATTTGATCTACTACCTACTTACTCATATTATCATCATAACTGTAACTCTACCACAATTCTCAGGAGGAGCATTATATTATATTAGGATCAAAATGTTATTACTATGAGTGGAGGTTGAAAAGTAATGCTCACATGCTAGTAGACCAAAAACAAAAACAAATAGTGTCAGTGCAAAATGGAATCCAAGGTGCACTCTATTCTTGTAAATCGTCAGACATGTTCCAGATGGCAAAAGAGGTTATTTTAGTCTAAATCAGCCATAATATGTCTTTAAAAATAATAACAGTGACTTTTTATTTAAATACTGCCGTATGAAAACAATAAAATATGAATTATTGCAAGTTTTATGTAGTCATTAAAATATGAGTTAGTAGCATTTGACATTTGTGAAAGAGGTCTTGAAAGGCAATATGCCACCCATAAAATGTCTGAAATCCTTTTCCATGGAAGTCTCATTGAATTGAACTGGCATTAATGAAGACATTGTGGTTTTCATTGCAAATCAATTGCAAAGGTTAAAGCTAAGGGGAAAAGACCAATTCTAAAAGTTAAAAGGTTCTTTGAAAAACTTTAAAATATGGGTGAATTTATGAAATGGCAGGCATTTATGGAAATCATAAAAATAATGGTAGAGGTTTCTATAAATTGATATCAAAGCTTTTTCTGCACATTCAAAATAACTCATTCACCATGAATTTGAACTCTCTTGCCTTAGTCGAGGAAAGGTACTGAGCCTTTTAAATTTCACCTCCTTACTTATGAATATTTAAGCATCCATGGAGCAATTGCGTAAAAGTCCATGCCTAGTTAAAATGACATAGAAATATATATTTCATTTAGCATATATATGTTTGCATATATATCTAGATATAAAATGATATAAGGTATACTTACCTCCTCAAAGATCCAAGACCAGGATGAATTTCCTTCAAGGAAAGGCCAAGTAGAAAGTGTTCCTTCTCATTCCTGTGGTCTATATGAATCTACATGAAAGCTGCATACCCTCCCCCATTTCAAAAACTAATGAAATAGTAATGCCATTTCCTTCCATGAACCATTCAAAAACAATGATGAGCATTAGTGAACAAGTATATTGCTTTTTAAAATTTTTCCATGAGGTGTAAATAGGATTTGAAATTGAAACTCATCATTCCAGAGCACATATTTAGGGTGTCTATTTTTTCAATTGAATTTTATAAATTATATCCATCGTATTCTAATTTCTTAGCATTTCCACATCATTTTATAGGGGAAAAGGGAAACACACAATTGTTCCGTTCAAAAATAAACATGAAAACAACTATCATTGACTTAATGATTTCGTTGCTGGCTTTTCATATTACACTATGCCTGAAATTAAATGAACAGAAAAATTTGTCAATAAATTATATGAAAAAGATAGTGGACTCAATCAATAAAATTATAATTAGTAAATAGGCGGAATATTAAAAATAAAATAAATGTAAATGTGTGCTCATGTTAGGGTTTTAAAGAATAAAACATCAGTTGGAATAGGTTGTGGGAAATTATAATAACCCATACATTAAAATTGGTAGAGCACACCTAAGTAGATGCTTCAAAGTTCCCCGGTCAAATGAAGCAGGGACCCAAGCGTTTCCACCATCAGGCCACCAATTGGGGAAATTAAATATGTGAGAAGACCATCTCTCTTCCTCTCATGCTGTGCACATGTGGAATCAAACTATAAATAGCATCACAAAATATGGAGGTACCCGAAATATAAGTGAGATACATGTCCCAATCAAATTTTACCTTTACGAGAAAACCTAGGGAAAAGATCATGTTTCAATGTTAACATCTAAGTAAAATTACTTAGTAATCCTCCTGCTACGAGTCGTATTCTTAAAGTAAGTACCGTTTGCTTATATTTAAATATTGGCGCACAATTTTGCTCCTGCAACGCCATCTACTGATTCATTGAGAAGCTATAGCAGCATTTGTTTTGTTTCTGAAGTCGTTTGCTTGTCCGTGCATGCAAACAACAATGTCCGCGAAAATCGTTGATCCCGCCAGCTGTGAAGTGCGTTCTGTCATACGATTCTTGTATGCAAAAGGATTGTCGGCTGCTGAAATTCATCGCGAATTATGCCTAGTTTATAAACCTACAGTTATGAGTGAAGGTAAGGTTAGACAATGGTGCTGTGATTTTAAAAATGGACGAACAAATGTCCATGGCGAAGAGCGAAGTGGTAGGCCCAGTATTATGACCGATGAAATTGTTTCGCAAGTGGAACAAAAACTGCGATGTGATCGTCGATTGACAATTAATGGCCTGGCTGAACAATTTCCTCAACTTGGACGCACTACTATCTACAATATTGCTACGGAAAACCTCGGATACCACACATTGCGTGCAAGGTGGGTACCGAAAATGCTCACCGACCACCACAAAGAGCAAAGAATGTCCAGTGGGCGAGAGTTTTTGGGTCGTGGGGAACTCTTTAAACCACCCACCGTACAGTCCTGACCTTACACCCAGCGACTACTTCCTCTTCTTGCACTTGAAACAGTGGTTCGGTGGACAACGTTTCGAAACCGAAGAGGAACTCAAGAATGGCGTTGTCGATTGGTTCAACCCTCAGGCGGCAAGTTTCTATGCAGAGGGGTTAAAGAAGCTGGTGCAGCGGTACGAAAAATGCTTAGAAGTGAACGGCGATTATGTAGATAAGTGAAGTAGGTTTGTAGCTAACAAAAAGTGCCAATAAAATGTGTTTCATATGAGTATATTTTTTCCTGTGACCAAACGGGCCTTACTTTATGAACACGCCTTGTATATTTTCAACAAATCCAAGATGACACAATTTCAATTTCATACACTGTTCTATTCTCAGATATCATTGTTCAAGTGCCATCATTATCTAGGCACACCTTGATTCCAACATGAAAAATTATCCAGTTTGCGAAACAAAGCATCAAATGGGGTAAAGATTCTTAATTTAACGCTTAGAATAAAGGATAGGAAATTTATCATTTGATTTCAATGTTACAATTCATTCAAAACAATACTTTCACCATTATAATATTTAAAAAAGGTCAAAATTGAATCCCCGTTACAATTACTCCAATCATCTAAGCATATTAAAAACAACCCTAATGACAGCAATGTAAAAGGGACAACTTAATCCTTAGATTCTTAAATCATCAGCCAACTGGTCACATCGAATAAATCTTTAAATATGTCACTCTACCTCCCAAAGGGTACACCTAGAATTGTATTCATTTACAAAAACTTTGCAAATTATGGTAAAAGATGAACGATGATGTACCTCTTCCTTAGGATGGAGGAAAGTGATTTATAAAGCCAAACCATGGATCCCTGACATCAGCCGTTGTGAATTTCCTGACCCACAGATCCTTTACTTTGACCAACCAAATCCTTTACTTTGACCAATCCAGACTTTGGCCAATGGAAATTTCCCAATCCACGGGTCTTCAATTTCTCTTCAATCCTACATACTTTTCATCCCCCCTCATGTCATTCAACATTCATATCCAATTCCTGTCCCTTTCTCACTTGCCTATCATTGTCCCCTCTATCACAGTCTTCAACATTCCATCGCCAATCAAAACACACATAATTCATCCCTCCTGTCTCCTAATGATTTCTCCCAGCAATCCCCTCACCTCTCCTACCATACTCAGTACTTCCTCATTGTTTTCCTATCTCTCCACTCAATCTTCTCCATCCTTCTCCACTTCCTCATTTCAGAAGTCCACAATCTATGTCCTATTTCCCTTCAATGCCCATTTTTCTGTGCCTTAC
Source organism: Hetaerina titia (assembly GCA_037158775.1). Lineage (NCBI taxonomy): Eukaryota > Metazoa > Arthropoda > Insecta > Odonata > Calopterygidae > Hetaerina > Hetaerina titia. The sequence continues at coordinate 7,236,420 of CM073770.1, read as the reverse complement.
AAAACCAACAGAATCATGCCCCATATAAGACTTGAAATGAGCTTTTCAACATCCCTGTCATAAATTCATTCCTCATTGAGAAAGTTTCTTTAGCTGACACAATTTTTCTTCTTTATGTCCCTAGTAATTTCACCATTGTAATCCAAAATGCTTCCAAGGTACGCTAACTGTTCCACCTGCTCTAGTTTTTCACCCTCCTACTTTAACTTAAACTCAGCATCTCCATTTCTTGAAAACTGCATAACCTTTGTTTTATGTACATTTATTATCTTCCCACCTAACACAATGACCTTTCAATGCACTCAGCAGTGTTTTCAACCTTCGGCTGAAAGACAAGATTACGTAAAAGAAAGACAAGTTAAGTACAAATGAAATGGTTTTATGAACTGTCCACATACTTTCATTCCCATCTCCAGTTCTTCCCATTCTTCTTTAAGCACTTCCTTCACATGTATGCACAGGTGATCCCTGCCTTACTCCTCTTCCTAACACTGTCCATCCTCCATCCCTCACTCCATCCCTGCCCATCCTCCACCCTCCATCACCCACTCACACCTGAGCACTCTAAGATGTGAACAGCTTGTAGATTAGTAACCACCAATCTACTCCTCTTTTCTGCAATACAATTCCATGGTTTCCCAATGGACACATGAAATGCCTTTTTGAAATATATAAAATGTAGACCATACATCAAAATTGTATTCCATATTCCTCTCCACCAGTGATCTCCTTACTGCAATCACATTACACGTGCTTACCACTTTCCTGAGCCCAAACTGATGATTACCTAAGTAATCATTTACCTGGGTCTCTATTTTCCTATTGATAATCCTGAGAGCCAGTTTAGCTGCATGTGAAACTGAAATTGTTCTGTAGTCTGCACTATTGTTGCCTATCCCTTTTTGAGATAGGAACTAAAACTGATCTGGCAAAGCCTCCTAGCTAAATCCCTTTCTTAGAAATACTATAAATCAGTCCATAAAGACTCTTCCTCCCAAATTGTCATAAACCAATTTAGTAGTTCTGTGGGAATGCTTTCTACCCCATGGCTTCATTTAATTTCAATTCCTTTAATGATCTTCCTCTCTTGCATTCAAGTAAGCCTGGACCTAGGCTATCCTCATCTATGCCAAACCCTACTTCTAACCTTGCTGGTTTGATGCTTTAACCATAACCTTGTGCTAACTATTCATTATACCTTGGATCCTTTCTGGTTCAACTTGTAGTTTTCCTGACTCATCTTTGATTGTTTGCAATGTCTTTCCCTTTTTTACTTCGTGACTTCCTACTCCTTCTGCCTCGTGCACCCATTTAACCCTTCTTGTGTGAACTTTCCATATCCTCACACATAATGTTCCACCATCCTTCTTTTGTCCTATTTGTTTCATGTCTCAGTGTACCATTGAATTCTTCATACTCCATTCTAATAATTTTGCCCATAATCCATAGTTTTCTTGTCTTTTTCCTATATGCTATTTTTATATTTCACTTGTAGTTTTTGAAATCCCTTTTATGAAATGCACCCACATTTCCTTTTTAATACCCAGCTCTCTGTCCCCACTCATGGTTTTCCCTATGGTCTGTTAATATCCCTTCCTTGCCTGTTCATTTAGTGCTTCCATGCTCCAATTCATTAACGGTCTACCCTGTTATGTCTTTTTGAACTGCAAACTGGACCTGGATCAACCAAAGGGTAATGGAAGGTAACAGGGGATACTTTGCAGATGTAACAATCTTCAAATCAATTTTACTTTCAAGAACACAAAAATGAAGATCTATAAAACGCTTATTAGACCCGTGGTAACTTATGGAGCTGATACATGGACATTAACAGTTCAGGATGAGGAAACACTTAGAAAATTCGAAAGAAAAATGTTAAGGAGAATCTATGGCCCAATTAGAGAAGGAGAGAGATGGAGAATTAGAATGAACATGGAGATAAATGAATTACTAGAAGGGAAGGACATAGTTAGATTTGCCAAGTCACTGGGGCTGGCGTGGTTGGGGCATGTAGAAAGGATGGAAAATGACAGAATGCCCAAACTGATACTTAATAGCAAGATGGAAGGAGTCAGAAGAAGAGGATATGGTTACCAAGGAAGATATGGTTACATGATGTGGAGGATGACTTGAAGGCAATGGGAGTTACAAGATGGAAGGAAAAAGCAAGAATAAGAACTGAATGGAGGCATATCATAGAGGAAGCCAAGGCCCACACCGGGCTGTAGAGCTGCAGATGATAATGATGATGATGGACCTGGAAATTATTATCTGAGTTAGCTCCTGCTCTTGGTAAACTGTGGAAATTAAAATCACACTTATGAAATTTGTACCTAGTCATAATTTAGTCTCTCTGATGACTTTCTGATTCATAAAGCAGTTGCCACATATATATGCACCTTTTGTGGTGCCTCAACCAAGTGTCAGTGGTAAGTGGCCCCTGTCTCCTGCAGAACTGTTGCTTTGTCCCCCTGGCATTACTTATTCCTAAGCCATAGTTACCTACCTTTATAATGGTAGTAGGGTAGGAGACTGACTCTTACTACCACCGCATTCCAATCCCCATTACTAGCAAATATGTCTCTTTAGGAACACCTGCAATTACATTTGCAAACTGATCATATATCGTAGGGACTACTACCTCCCTACGATTAATTGGAGTCATATTTTCCTGAGCAATGACCAAATTTGTTGGATCTCCTTTTATATTTACTACTATTTTATCAGTTGTGTGCTCTATTCTTTTTCTCACTTTTTATTAAATATCATTTCCATCTCTTGCTGGGATTCTTCCCCTCCAGTGTAAATTAACATATTTCATGTACATTTGCCATCATTCTCCCCACCTGTATCGCAAAAGGCTCCATGTAATGCCTCTCATTTTGTTTCAACAATCATGTTCACCCCGCATATAAAACCATATTCAATGTCAGAGTTTTAATGAGTCTTAAAATCCTCATGTCTCCTCAATAGTCTCTGTCAGTAATTCCTTCCTGTAAAAGCCTCTTTCCCTAATTCATTTCTTCTTACCTCCTAATCATTTTCACTACAAGCATCTCAGTTGAAAAAACTGCAAAAAAGATAGGTATACTGTCCCACCTGATCCAGTTGCTACCCTTGTTTTTTAACATTTACCACAGCAGTCCTCTAACTTGAAAATACTCAACCTATGGCTGATATACTTTAGCTTGATCAGCTGCAAACCTTTCACTTAATGGATGCCAAACAGTCTCATCCATATCTCCAGTTCCTCTCATGGCTCTTACTATTTCCTTTATTAGTCACGACATATTGAAAAACAGAAGTGATAAGGGATACAGTTTTCTTACTCATCTTCCTATTCCTGGAAATCCAGACTCTCTATCAGCAGCACACATCTGAGCAATCTGAGACATGTGCAGTGAAAACCACAATAACCAACCCAAGGTTGGTTTGATAGTATCATCACGGTGTTGGGGCCAGTTCCTTTCACTGGGCTGCCTAAGATTTCCCAGGAAGATTTAAAGCCCCAAAACTAACACCTTCGGTGAGCTGATGTGGCCAGAGGCATCGCTCAGAACCTAACCTAAGCCACCTGGTCAGCAGCCCTCTAGGCACTCAACTAAAATATCACCAGGGACATGTAAAACAACCCCAGGACAGGTTGAGGGAGACTCTCTCCTAGATCCACTCCCATCCTCTGCATTTGAATTCGTGTATTAAATTCATATTATGTAATTTAGTCTAAAAAACTTATTTTTTTAAATTTATATAAATGTATCCTGGTTGTGGTATATGTTCCTTCCTATTAATAATCTCATTTATGCTACAACATCATATTTAATGTTTTCTTCCTGAATCAAAACTGAGTGCTCACTACACAGCAATATACCCTTTCCTCCATCATATTGTTAATGATCATAGGTAAAACCTTTGAGTGAAGTCCGAGTTACTCTTATATAGTTATCACTTATGGTGTATGCATATCTCTAGTCTGAAATGAGAACCAACATTTGAAGAAAATTTTCATCCAAAATCTTACTTCATAAATGCTATGAACTAATGCAGAAAAGTAATTCCTTTCACTCTTAGCAGTGAACTTAGCAGTTCAGCTGGATGTTATATATGCTCAAAGACTAAATTGATTTAATTTCCCCGATGGGTCTTCTATCTATTATAAAAAATGGCTTTTAGACATCTAAAGAAGTTCAAGAGTGTCATTGTCTTCTAAACGTGTCTCCCTTTGTAAAAGTATGTTATGCAGCTGTGCAGGAAGAAATGAGATCATTTTAATTTTCTTAAAAACATTTTTTAAATGTTAAAATACGTCAGTGAAGATTTTGTTTCATGGGTGACAACAGGTTCTACCCTTCCAACCTGCTCAACCTGGTTTAGACACTGATCAGTTTCAGCAACTTGGCTCTTAAGTTATTCAGAATACTAAATACATTTATTGAGCTAGCTGCAAAATGATATCATTTAATTCTAAACTGTAATCTTCTACCACAAGAATCTAGCAACAAGTTTCGCCTCTTAGTGCTCAACTGTAGTTATATTTTGTTGATTTATGGAGAGCTAAACATTTATGATCAGTGTAACTAGAGAAATTCTTAACAATCCTGGATACAATGGGCAATATCAATGCATCTTGCAGTGCATGAGCTCTGATCACACAAAACACAGTTCTCTAATGGGAGATGAAGAGAGAATTGGAGAGCTAAACCCCAGGATACCAGGCTGCACTATCCAATGCAAACACAAGTCCTTTCAATACAAGTGCTTTTTAATACACCAAGTAGGTACTTACAGATGGCTTCATAACCATTTGTTTTCAAATCATTGACCAATGCCATCATTCAATCTTTAAGGGGCAACAATTAGAGCATATTTCTGCTATTTCAGATTCCTTGGCCAATGTGCAACTTACTTTTCCTATATCCTATCAGTTCCTTCAGATAGAAGCCATCCATGTGTGTTGTTAGTTCACTCATTCCTTGCATTCAGATGAAGTAAAAGAACTGTTGAACGTCTTACAACCATGAGTATATTCTGTTAATTTTATAAAAACATTTTCTTGCTGTTGTGTCATCTTGTCAGTGATAATGATGTTTATGGCTTATTATACCAGACTCTTGGCAGAATAATTAGAACAGCTGCAGATAAAAATAAATTGTGAGAAAATGCAATTTAATTACTTAAATGCCATTATACAATTTAGTGCAACTTCATGGCATTCTGATCAGAGATATGCATTTCTAATTCCAAATTTGGTACGCCTGAAACATTCCAAGCTATTTTTCCCCCTTTTAAAGGATATTTCATGCACAGAAAACTGTTCATTGTTGTTAGAAGGTACCTAATCCATAATGCCATTAGGATAGCTCGGATCTCTCTGTATTGACACAACTGACTCAAATTTATAGCTTCAGAGGAAATATATTCCAGTAGGTAACTTGTGTATTTTGGATGACCTCCTTCAGGAAGGTGGAAACATTGTAGATGCCAATTTACAGTTGATATATCCAATGATCTTTTGAAACTAGAATACTTGCATTGTGATGCATTGCAGAAACTAAAATAAAATTAATTTATGAAGTTAGAATCTGGTCTGAAAGTCAAAACAACAGATTCAAAAAATACCAAAAGATGAATTTGCTTACCTTACTTTTGCAATACCCTAATGGAGTCTTTAAACGAGTGATTCAGGATTTGTTCTTATCAGGTACAAACTTTTTGGCAGCTGATGCCATCAGTATATGGCACATTTTCCTACCATTTGTCTACTGATTCAATGGAAAAATGACCCACAAAACTCAGCAGTGTCCCTTATTTCCCCAGCGCTTTAATTCAGTGTTGGTGCTCTTATCAATACCTCCATTGAAATGAACCTCCAATTAAGGGAAGCAAACTGGATGAAGCATAGAAGTATTGTGCTGGAACAAGGACTGACAGAGGAAGCATGTTGTTCCATGGAAAAGTAAACTAAACAGTAACATTCCTGCATGGCATAATTTTGAAACATTTCAGACTTAGAGAAACATTAGAATTGATTGAAAAGTTTTGGACATTAAGAATGATGCAACAATTTCAGAGTGTAAAATAATTGTTAAGTATTATTTAAATTAGTAATGTATTAATAATTGTAATGCATATTAGCAGATGATGATTAGACGCTGTTATTAATGTATAACGTAGTTTCTCTTCACCGAAATGAGTGCAAGTCCCAATCAATCCAAGAATTAATAAAAGCAAAAGTGAGAAATTTTCCTTCATGAATAAATGAGTATAAAATTTAAGTCATTTTGAACATACAGTGTGGGTATTCATACAAAAACTAATCTTTTGACAATATTTTTAAAAGAAAGACTTGCAATAGATAGATAGTCTTCTTTATTTTGGGGCAAGATTGAGACTATGGAGTCTCTTCTACCACCTAATCCCTTGTCACACATTTACAATGTTAAACATATAGATAAATTACAGAAATTATACATAAATAGCAATGAAACATCTTAGGGCTAACAAACAGCAACATAATACATTAGTTTCCTAATTAATCAATAACACAAAATATACAACATACACACATATAATAAATGCAAATACCATACATACCAATACATGTAAATAATACTTGTAAAACATGGTGATATATTTACAATCGCCAATACAAAGTATGATGCTCCTGCGAAAGAAGAAGTTAGGATCTCAGAGTCTGTTTACGGCTCTAATTTTCAACTGGTTGGTTTGCTGAGAAATTAGTGATTTATGAATTGTGTGCTTGAATGACGGGAGAGATGGTGCAATAGTTATGAAGTATGACAGCTCATTCCAATGATGACATGCCACTGTGACTGCAAATGGCATGTTGGATGTAGTTGTTTGTAATAAGGGATAACAAGTTTATGATTATATCTGGTATTTAGTTTATGTATTCTATCAATGCTACTGAAGTCACTGGTAAAATACTGAGGGATTTTATAATTTAGTATTTGGTAGAGAAAGGACAGCATGTGGAGTTTCCTGTAAGAATTCAAAAATAGCCAGTTAAGTTTGTTAAAACATTATGCAATGTGATTTTTAATTTTCAAATTGTAAGAAGCGTACGCATGAGTTAAATGCCTTTTATGGTTTTACTGACAGCTCGTTTCAAAGGTCTTGATACACAATATCACTATAATCAAAGTGAGGAATAATGAGAGAAGATACTATCTGCTTTTTTAATGTGATGGGCATAACATACTGATATTTCCTAATGGAAAGGATGGATTGATTGACAGTTCTGCAAGTTTTAAAAACATGCGAAGACCATGATAAACTTCCATCAATAAGGAGGTCTAGATTTGTAGCAACATTCTAAAATGGAATGAGTGTTCCTTGCAGATATAAGTTGAGTAGTTGAAATACAATGACAGATTTTAGCAGTTTAGGACATCCAATCAGTATAGCGTGCATTTTATGTGAATTTAGGCTAATTAAGTTTTGCGTGCTCCATCTTGTTATGTTACTGAGGTCAGCATTAATTTGTTGTACAGTGAGAGGAAGGCATAATACCCAATGGAACTGGGGAGAATTGTTGACAGAGAAGAGGATAGTGGGGAGTTGGGTTGTTATGCATAGGAGGGAATTACATTCCTCTAGGGTAGATACAGTTGTTTCTTGACAAGTTAATTAACATCGGCAGGACAATGTTCACAATTGGAATGGGAGCTGGAAAGGGGCACAGGGAGAGTCGACTGTGAGGGATATACGTGGATGCACACCCGGAAGCCCCAAATGCAGCTGGAACGAGGGGGAAGGGGTATAGGGGTTTGAAGACAGTTGAGAATGCTAGCCAACGAGCACAGCCCAGGCCACAGCAAAATATGGGAGGTGACTAGGGTAGAGAGTACATGTAGGAAACCCTGATTCTAGGGTTCAGGACCTTAAACATGAAGAAAGGGAGAGGGAGAGGTAGGGGAAGGAAATTGTAAGTGGGAGGGGGTGGGAGATGATGGCAGAACTATGTAAGTGGATCTGGAAGGGGTCCAGGAAGACCAACATTTTGACTGATATTGGGAACTATTGTAATTGGGAACACTTATGTGAAATTAATGCTTCATACTTGGTAGAGGCCACAATTTGATTCATTATTCTTTCAGCCATTTTAATTAAACTTCTACATAAGATTATAAAAAAGTGCAACAGTCAAATGTTATAAAAATTAACATTTAAATTGTTAAAGGACTCAAAGCAAAATACTCATCATTGTAATTCGCGACATGCATTATCTCTATTTCGGCCGTCAACTAATGTCCTGTTACTTTCGTTCTTCTTTGACCAGAATAAATGCCAGTACGGGTGATTTCCTACATTTCCAATCCGAAGCTAAACTTACACATTTTACGAAGCGGATCAAATTTCTGATTGGTAGCTCACACATTGGCTGTTCTTGCCCCATGTCCTTGTTTTTGGCCAACGCTTCAGATTCGACATATATTTCCGAATCAACCGTTTTATTAGGTCACTTGTCGCGAGGATTTTAACTATTTTAACGCCTTTTTTCCCTTGACAGAAAATTTTTCCACATTTTCATACGCGTCTCGCCCAAATCAGTTCGAACACTCCTGTTCCCATGTAACAAGCTCACAATTTCATCACTGCAGAAAGCTTAATTAGGGAAAATTACGGGAAAAAGTATATGTTATAACACCGCTAAGAGGGATAAAACGAACACCATTCTACTATATAAAATTCGAAGCGAACGTCGGAAAGTCGATCAAAACAAACGCACCTGGGTATCGGGGTCCCGCATTCTACTTGGAAAAATGCACCCAAGAGTTTCACTTCTAGCACTCAAGACACTAGAAAATTTCAAAAATAGCTTTAAAATGATTAGATAGCACTCGGTTTTAGGTAGATGTTCGATGAACGCAGCATAAACGACGATACTTTTCTATAATTTTCCCAACGAAACACGACCTGAAACCACCCGACACTACAGTAGACCCTTCTTCTTCTGTCCAACGTGCATTTCCTGCCCTTCCAGGGTTGCCTGGCATTTTCCTGGGTTGGTCTTGCGATAGTGAATTACTCCCTCTGACACATGAAAGTAAACTCCTCCATTGTCTCTATCTGATATGATGGTCCCACGCTTGATCGTAAAAATCCATATATGGAATGAGTACTTGAAAGCGCTTGCCGTTTTTTCTTTAAAAAACATGGTAACGATTGGTAAATATTTGAAAAATTTGTAAAACAAAGGCGGGGATATAAAATAATAATCACAAGATGGAATGTTATCTGGTGGCAGGAACTTAAAAAGGCTTTCATGTAATAGGTTACAGAAGTCAATAAACGTCAAAACCTGCTAATCGGGATGTAACTAATAAAGGATGATGAACATTTGATTTGTTAATCTATCTCTAGTATAGAAGTATCTTTTCGTCCAGCGGCCTGCAAAATGCGCATACATGCGCGACTGTTGAATATATATTCTCTAGAATATGTTTTGATTGTGTTGTCATCATGCAAACTTACTGATAGGGAATTATTTTTATGTTTCTGCGTTGCAAAAAGGACACCATCCCCACATCTATTTGCACTGAAATTGCTATTAACGAAAATTTAGCCGTTGGCCATATAGGTGGATTACCAGATTTCAGTTTCTGTAGTTATACCTGTGGATAAATTTTAAAATATGCTAAGGAGATGATTTCTAAAAACAAAATATTTTTATTTTTGCCATTTACCTACAAAGACAGATAATATTCCTTGGGCATTACGGTTGATTGAATTTTTAACCTGGATCGATTTCTTACAATTACCAACTCCCCTAAACAAATTTCCGTTTGATGGTATCTGATTAAAGTTAACGTACGTCTTATGGGTGGAAACTTTTCAAGATTGATTGCATTAACTTTTATAGCGTTATTCGTTTATGTTATTCGAAATTGACACTTTTCTATACTTTAATCTAAAAACGCCAGTATATTTATCGAATATACTCCCTGCTAAGCACTTTATGTCCTCAGACCTGTTGTGAACACCAGAACGGTTCAGAGTGTGCCTAAGCGATATGATCTCCGGCTGAAGGTCGGCGAAGGACGCCCCGATATCCATTCAAAAATGACGCAACCTCTGATTTGTGCCTTAACCTGGGCGTCATGATTTTTGGCTGCAGCTAAATAGAGATTAAATGGTAGTGATCTCCCGGTCTTGCAACTTGGAAAGGCTGCCGTTAATTTCAAATGTATTTGCACCTCAGTATTTAATCCCTCCACCCTAAATTCGGGAAATGCCGCTGCTGCGTAACGACTCAACAAAATAAACAAACGCAACACCTCTCGTTTTAGTCGTCAGTTGTGTCGCTTGATGGCGCACTGTGTCTCGTTTCGATCCGTTGAACGGTTTGCGCAGAATAAAATCAGTCCGGTCTTTTTTTGACCACACTTTGTAAAACTTACAAGAAGGAAGGATAAAAAGGTTAAACACGTCATTTAAGTGTTCTGCCAGGGACTTCTCTTTTGTTTTGCATGCTTATGCACCTGAAATAGATTCAAAGTTTAAAGTTATTTGCAAATAGTAATTTTAACGTAACTGTAGCGTCAATAAATAGTAATAAATTTCAAAATTGGTTTGCATATCTAAAGTAGCTGTCATGTCTAGTTCATTCCAGTGTTCTGTTAATAATGGAAGTTATCCATCCTCTCGCGTACCACATGTGTCAAAGCGATTCTTATGACATTGATCCAAGTTTATGGCTAATGGTTGATTTAACGTTTAACATGACGGTGATTTTTAATGCCGAGAAATATTCTTTCAGGTGGAGTTAATCTTTGCGATTCTAGATTAGATACCAAATAACGCTAATAATTTAAGCTAGGCTTGAAAATTATTGCCTGTCTATTTAGCACTCATTTAACTCTCTAAGGACGACCAAGTACTACATGATAATGAAGACAGCAAATGAGAATAGATTTTCCCATGGCCCCGAACAATAGCCATCGTCAAATCCTAAAAGAACCAAAATGGTGGATTTTGTTCAAAAGATTATGGGCATATTTTACGATATTCAGGAAATGGTGTACCAGCATGATTTATCAGCACACACAACGGTAAATGCATAAAAGGCACACTTTAGGGATGTGCTGATAATTCTCCAAGGACGTAACGATGGCAAGAGGCCACATTTCAAAGCAACAACTCGGATGCTGCTCCACGATGATGCACTGTGGTCCAAGAAATCCAAGGCAAGATTGCCACACAAGCAGTCTTCCGACAGCACCTCGGGGACCATCTTGGCACACCTTTCCCATGGCTACATCTTCTGTAAGAATTCAATGCACTGTGATTTTTTTAATATTTCACTCTTCTGCTAACATCCTGACACTTTGGGGTCAATCAGAATCGAGCATGTTTCTCCATTTATGCACATTTTCATCACACTACGTTGTTGATGGATGTCCAGGGCATTCCTCATCGTCAACCTCCTCGTTACCCTTCCGGAACATCTTGTGCAAGCAGAAAACCATTCCTTTATCGGCCCACATACAACTGACGCTGGTCGCGTTGCTTTTCCAAGACCTCCCACCATCAATCCCGCCACTCCCGCCGTCCTCGTCGGCGGAAGAAAATCATTCTACATTATTTTTGGACAAACCATGTGCTTCCAGTCCCGCGGGATTTCCGATGGTCTCTTTAGAGTTTCAGTTCCTCTTTACGGATGCAATGGCCACAAACAAATCTGGTATAGTGTGGAGAACTCACTTTTTGAATACAGTGAGCTGGGTTTCCTTGTCGGAAGAAATAGTGACTCGTTTGATTTTCCTCATTAGAGCTACTAAAAGTATAGGTTGTTGTACAGTTTAGAGATGACAGCTACATGGAAAAAATGGTTACTATTTTCAAAAATCAGATTCGTGTTGATGCTTCTTCAAGACTGCACCAGAACCAAAACATGTGTGACAACGTTCCCAATAACCTGAAATGGAATAAAATAATCATATTCACTGCAATTTGCCCTTCAAGATAAATGTTTTTTGCACGATATGCAAGTATTATATTCAAGTCATATATGCAAGTATAATATTCATGTACTGGGGAGAGAGTGGACATTTATTAGAAAATTGATAGGTCATCCCCCTGGTTTTGGCGATGGAATTTTCGTAATGGCTACTCACCGTTCGGAGGAACTGCATGTCTAAAGAGAATAATCCCCCGACTTTGACTCTCAAATCCTCGTGCAGCAACTGTTTTTTCCACAGGATTAACTGAAATGATAATTGGTATGCTGGTGTTGGCAATTAATACATTTTGAACTTGGGGAAAGAGGGGTAAATGAGAACGTCGCACCTCTTTCTTCGCTTCCTCGTCGGCCTCGCTCTCTATTAGCTCAGCGACTGAAGACCTGATGTCATTCACCTGAAACGAATTTCCCGATGAATTGAGTGTAGTGTTGTACCTGTAGTGTTTAGCGTACAGAATGTTAAAAATGGTATACCATTCGATATTTATTCTTCAGGGAAGTAGAGGAAACAGGTAGCCTCTAATAATTATCCTATCACCAAATATACTGCCTGCCACGACCAATATTTGATAATTGCTTACATATCCTTCCCCTACAAATCCCTTCCCCCCTAAATCTACCGCTAACATTTAAGTGCTTTCACGGTCATGTGAGATGGCTCATACAGGGTTCCATTAAGCCAACCAAGCCCAAATGCTATTCATTAATACAACATTCTCAACCACCAAAAACTCCCCCTCGTCGGCATGAGGGGGAGTGGCGGGAAGCGGAAAGAATGAGAAGGTTTGTCTGAAAGCGGTTGTAGGGCGATGGTCGATGGAGGCGGGTGACAGGAGGTTGGTAAATTTATAACGGGTTGGTTGGAATATTTCGAGGATGCGTTTGATAAAATGAATCGGGGAGGATTAATGAATGCAGAAACTAGAAATAGATTCGAGACAAAAAAACTGCGCATATCGACGACGAGCCCGGTAAAATTGATATGAAGCGTTGTTTTGTACGGCACGGTAACACGTTCATTGAAATAGGTTCATGGGGTAGATTTGAGGTTTTTCAAATGTGTATGAGGAGAAGGATGGCAAAGGTGAAGCGGACAGAAAGAAAATCAGATTGCTAGGATTGGTTCTGGTGTTTTAATGCGAAGGAAACTAATTAGGGTGATGAAGGAGTGTGTGTTTTTGGAATTGAGAAGTTGGCGAAGACGGCGCATTTTGGTGGAGCGATTTGTTCATTCGGACGGCTGTGTATTTCCCGATATTGAAGGAGGGGCAGAAGTTGCATTTCAAATGGAAATAAACGTTTTTTCACGTTCAAATGACGTTGGAGAGGTGTTGGATGTAGAAAAGAAGCCTGTGAGGTGGATGACACAGCAGCGCTTGACACAGAGAAGAGCGGAGAGGGTTGATCTCAAGGTCGTCGTGGGTCTCTCGGTGGCACCCAAGTTCGGGGGTCGCTTAAAGGAGACCGAGGGGCATTTTATGAAGAGGGATGAAACCTTGATTATTAAGGAGTTTCAATTCTCTTCATACTTTGGATTTGTGTGTAGCTAATGATTCGGGCTTGAGTGACCATAATAATCAGTTCATGTCAATTTCGGCAGAGCATTAAAAAATAGTTTCGAATCATTACGAAGAATTTATAATTAACAGAAAGCGGACTGAAATTTTTGCCAATTTATTAATATTTTCACCACCCGAGTCCAAAATGCACTTAAATCATGCCAACGTGGAAGAAGCTTGGACAAAATGTATCAATATTTTGCAAAGAGGCATCGCAGACTCCATCATATAAAAAAAGTTTAAAAAATATGAGGCGGATGTCAATGTGATGGCAGAATTTCTCCCTCTTACTGTCAATTATGCATGTCCTCATCTACATAATAACTCGTAAGCCGCCGCAAGGGCGTGTGGCGGGGAGTGTTAGGTCACAACCCGTTAATGAGAACAAAACCGCATTCAAATCAGCATATTTATTCTAACCTACGCCCATAATGGCGGAAACATACTTGGCGCATACAATAATTCAAAAATTTTTTTAACATACACGCATAAAAATACATAATCCTGCGTATTTAGAAAGTACGTCATCTCTCTGGAATAATGCATTATTCCAGCGCACCCAAGCAGTTTCCCGCGCAGACTTCCGCGGTCGTCATCCCACGAAACCCTTGCAGGGGATAACCGACAGCATCAGGACAGAAGACGCAGAAGAAGAAGAAGACGAAATTAGTTAGAAAAGGAACATGGAATGTTAGGACAATGTTGAGGACAGGCAAATTAGAAAATATTAAGCGAGAGATGGAAAGAGGTAATATAGATGTTTTAGGTCTATGCGAGGTGAGATGGAAGGATAGCGGAGATTACTGGAGTGATAATTATGGAATAATATACAGTGGAGGGGACGAGAGTTAAAATAGGAGGGGAAAAAATAGAGCAAGTAAAATATGTTATGTATCTCGGAAATGTTTTGGACCAATACGGTCAAAGTAGTAGGGACGTAAGGAGAAGAATTGCGCTGGGCAAGGAGGCTTTCTCAAGGAGTTGATGACGGGAACGATGAGTAGGGAGTTTAAGAAAAGACTCGTAAAAACTCTGATATGGAGCGTAGCTATGTACGGCGCGGAAACGTGGTCACTGAACCATAAGGATAGACGTAGATTGGAGGCTTTTGAAATGTGGGTGTGGAGAAGGATGGAGAAGGTGCAATGGACCGAAAGTAAAACAAATGAGGAAGTACTAGGGATGATGGTCGAGGAGGTTTGTTGGGAGAAATCCTATGGAGGCAGGAAAAATGGATGAAAGGCGTATTGATCGGCGGTGGGATGTTGAAGACGGCAATAGAGAGGAGAATATTAGGCAAACGAGGAAAGGGAAGGAACAGGATAGGGATTTTGGACGGGATGAAGGGAGGAAAGAAGAACACAGAGATAAAGAGGGACCTGATGTAGAGAGTAGGTTACTGGTTTGTATATATATATATATATACACACACACACACATATTCAAGAACGAAAACTTACCCATATAAATTCAGATGAACTATTCGTATATATACACACACATATGTTAATTTATGCACAGCGATATACTATATGTGATTTAATCAATTCACTAACCTTTAGAATTGTTTTCCATGGCACCCAGCCAAGGAGAATGAGTTCAATGCAGGCTAGTCCCAACTTTATAAAGTGCCCTCTGCTGATAGCCGAACGACGGATGAATTCCCTCACGATATAATTTGAATCACCTACCAAACTGATATATGTACCGATGAGGTATGCAAGGGTCGGAACAGAGAAACTGGAGATCATACGTTCGCGTTCGTGCACCAGGTTGGAGAAGAAGGATCTCATTTCCTCAATTCTACCCAACTTTATGTTTTCAACAACTTGGAGTCTCCGAGCTTTGGTGAGGTGGCCGCTGAGCACAGTGGCGACAGTCTCCCGTCGCCCCGTGCTCGAGTGGTTAGCATGTGCCCTCAAGATGGCAGCATCGGCAAGCGTGTCACGAATGCGGCCGAACCTATCTGCGAAAGCGCACAGCAGGAACAAGAAATGTTGCATCGTGCAAAGATTTTGAGAGAGTAAAATGTACGTGGGGATATCCCTAATACCGCGGCCGTGTGATCCTATGTCGATCCAGAAAAAAGTGAGTGGGAAGACCAGGACGAAAGCGGATTGAACCCTGGCCGTCATCCTCAGGCGGGCGAATCGCGCTCCTGATTGGGCGATGTCAGCCGGCGATAAGAAAGCGGGGTACCGCAAGGATTCGAACAAAGAATTCTTCTCGTCGCAAGACCTCCAGAGAAATGCGAATTGCACCAGGGTGTGAACAAGAATTGGCAGAGATGGGAAGCCGCGAACTAATAGGACTTCATCTTTTAAGTTCAGACCCTTGGAGTTCCCTTCATTGGCGACAGAAAGAGAAAAAGTACACAGGAAAAGAATCACACTGAAGAGTCTATCCGACGTGGATGGACGAAATCTTAAAAATCTGCCAATCTCGTCTTTTTCCAGCGAGTACGGGAAAGTTCCCAAAAAACGGGAGGTGTAGAATATCGGTAGGAAATTGCTATGCATATCGTCAACGGTGTCCATATTAGTGACAATTCACAGTTCTCGAGCTAGAGGTCAGTTTGATAGATGAGGTTAGAGCTCACCCAATATTAAGATGTGGAATTCGACCATCAACAGGGTCAGAGGATAGTGCATTCTTTTTCTCCCTGTGACGTCTGTGTTTGCCTTGAAAGGTTTGGCACCCGAAAAATCACATAGCTTGAGGGAAAAGCTGAGGGTGCCCAGAGGTGTGCCCGATAATCAAACCCGGATCCTCCGGTCAATAATCGAACACTCCACTCCCTACAGTCCAGCGTCTCTCTCGCCCCAAAATATTGCTGGCTGAAATACTTAGCTGTACAACAAATCCAAAAAAGTAGATGCTATTATCAGTCGCAAGAGATGTTATGATCTTTCCTCAAAAAGGCCTTGTCCTCGCTACTGTTGGCGTATGTTGCTCTGATAGACGCAAGCAAGCCATTCGTGACCTCAAGTTTTTATTTACCCGCTGCAATTGCGCTTTGAGCAACCAAACTGCCCCTTTCGTGGGCGTGGGAATGCAGTTAAATGGAAGCGCTAGTGCTATACTTGCAATAAAGAGACGATAATGCATGCAGTGATACGTATCTCTGAAGTATTAACTTTATCGCTTACTTCATAGCTTTTAGAATATTTTTCTGACTCTTTATTGATTTTCCAATCATAAGCTAGGTTTTAGAGGGATCATTGTGTCTTCTGCAGCGAATTATACTGCATCACATCAAAGAGAAATTTATCCCTTTAGATAATTAGGGATTTTAAAAACTAAGATAACCTTCAGAAATGACTTTCAATTAAATTTTCTAATACATTCAAATCTCGTTACTATGCCACCTGTCGGGACAAGAGCAAGAGTGGCATAGTAACGAGGGTTTGTAAAAACGCTTTTATTTCCTCAAGTTACCCATCAAAACAAAGTTCTCAAGAATCGTCGGCTGGCACATCTTCTTTCGGTGGATCTCGTTGTCTAGCCGATCGCACGCTTGCATCGCACCGGGCTTCCCGCTTCTCTGTTGCATGAACTTCCGGACGGTGCTCCAAGCGCCCTCGGCTTCCTCGAATGGAACGATTTCCTCCTCGACAGTTATCTCGTCATCTTCGCTTTCCACCGGGTCCGCACTGCACAGCATCTCCTCCAGCGTGAAAGACCCGCCAGTCGCGAGGCGTTGGTCGGCTTCGAGAAAGTCAGACAGCTGGATCTCCCCGTGCTCGTGCATCTTTTGCGCGGCAGGCAGAGCTTCCCAGACCTCGAGCAGCTCCGCATCCTGTGCCTCAGTTTGGATCTCCTCTTCGATGAACTTGGCCTTCGCGAAACAATTGCCGTTCGTCGATTTGCCGACGTGCTCCCAAGCACTCCCCGCTGGCTCCCAGCTACCCCGTTTAGATAGAAGGATTTTAATGGTGCTTATACTCATCCTTATCACTATAACTTACTCAAGTTTACCAATAAATTAGTTTTTTATGTCATTTACGGGATTAGGCCAGTGGCCTCTTTAGCAATGTGCAAACTAGGAATGGCATGAATAAAACCATGAAAATTTTTGCATCCGAAGAAATTAATTAATTTTAGGCTCATGGCTAAATGTATTTACTTTTATCCCAAATCCCAAAGTATTTACTTTTATTTATTTTCATATTTTCTATTTGCACTTCATACTTGTGTTATATAAATTCGTATCTTAAGTCATCATGAAATTAGCACATTGATGGTGGGTATATCATTTGTTGTTCACTGTTGATTTCACTGTCCATTCTCTGTCGCCCCCGGACGCTGAAACACGACTAATTTATGAAATATCGCTTCCATTTTAAATGAAACTCATCCTATGGTTATTCCGGACAATGAACACGAGAAAACTATGAAATAAAGCCATTGGTACCGATTAAATTAATATTTCACATTCCAGGTCAGACTTATCGAATAGCATACCAAGTATGTTCAATAAATAACGGGATTTGAATTATTTGGAGAGATAAATGAAAGTAGAAAAACTTTGTTACAATCCACCACTTTTGGTGGTACAATTCCACCACTTTGTTACAATCCACCACAAAAGTGGTGGATTGTAACAAAGTTTTTCTACTTTCATTTATTAAAATGAACTTCCACAAAGTTGAGGCTGAAACTATTGAGATGATTTGGAGAGATTTTTATTTACTCGTCTTTATCAATGTTACCACTTTCAAAGTAATCTCCAAATCTCCATTAGATATTAAACTTTTTATTCCAGCGGTTTTCCCAGTCCTCGAAATACTTCTGGAGCTCTATTTTTGTTATGGCTTCTAGATCTCTCAGCGGTTTATTTTTAATCTCATTTACTTGAATGTTTGTGAAACGACGATCCTTTAAGATTCTCTTTATTTTTGGGACCATGAAAAGTAGGCATTAATTTTCTCCATTGCTGTTGCACCTGTTCGATTGCCTCCCAAAAGCCAATGAACACGACTAAGTAGGAATCGTAGACTTTTATTGCATTGATGATTGCTTTTTCACTGTTGATGGTATTCACACAATTACCCCTAATGAATCAAGAACGCCCGTATATAATGAATCAGAACCCTTGTCTCAATGAATTTCTTTGTATATTAATTTATATTTCCTATTGATTTAGATTTAGTCAGGAAGCCGCTAAACCCGAAAGTCTGATGTCAAACGTTTTGTGCAAATTCGTCTTTGATGGCTAATATATTTTTTTTAAATTTCCGGTCGGAAATCCTGTTACTTTGGTTTAGAAAATGTTATTGCTTGTTGTTAAAACTCCTTCCTTTCTTTCATTCGGAACGAAATCACGACGTAGGCCATATCCGTAGCCATAGCTGTAAGACGTATAGAAACATGTACGAAGAAATGTACATGTTGGCGAAGAAATCAGTTTCTTCCGTCTGTAATGAGAATCATCCTATATCCGCTCTTATCCCAAAAACATAACTGAATCAATGTGTACGCAACGGAACACGGAAACCAAATACAGCCTCTAGTATCGAATGTATACATTTTTACATTTGTTGATTGCACTTATCCTGTAGCTTCCCTGGATCCGAAACCACGACGCAGAACCTTCACTAAAATTAAAATTATTTTTTATTTTGATGATGGATGATGATGAGTCGTCCGATTTCCTCAAACGTCGATGCTTTTAAAACACGGCACATAAACGCAATAATTTAATTTATGTTTCAGAATAAAATTCACTTTTGCTGACTTTGGAGAAAATAATTTTCTCGCCTATGGATGTTCCAAGAATGCGCCGGAGGGCCTGAATACATGGTCTCATCAAACACGGAACCATCAATAATGGACCGAAAGGTATGATACGGTTTACAAAACTCATTTCCAGTAGTTCTTCAGGAAATATTTTCCTCACGAACGATATTTCCGAAAATGAATTAAGAGCATAGAGACATGGATGACGATGAATCCGATTCCACCTTTCGAATCTCGTGAAAATAAGCTCCACCCGCATGGAATTGCACTCATTCTGTTTGAAAATATTTTCTTCAAGTCCAGTACTTAAACCTCTATATTTGTTACTCACCTCGTCTGGCGTATGCAGCTTGTTACTTTATTTGTCGCATTTATTATTTACTGTATCTTTTATGTTTTACTCAAATTTTGGCGCTCGTTTTTGGCCAACATCTAGGATATCCATTCCATGTGTGTTGGATCTGCATGACGTAATATTGTATCGACCTCATATAATATTCCAATAAGAATCCAATAAAATTTGTCAATATTTCGTCAATTTAAGATCAACAAAATCATTTCTTTGAATTTAAATTTTTCTTCATTTATTGAAGATTAACACCCTACAAAGTCCTTCCTTTAAAAAGTGAACAACGTTCTTAAAAAACGGCCCATAAAGACAGAATAAGGAATCTCTTGTTCCAAGCAGGAGTGTGTTGCTAACTCCGGCATATCATAAATTATTGCAAGGTCTCAAAATGAACTCGAATGACTTCGGCACGTAAACTATTCGCAGTTCCGACTTTCATTGCCCATCGACCCGCCGCCAGCTGCGGGGGCTCCCTCGGTCCGAGCCACACCCTCGACGACAGAGCGAAAACAAAGGGCGCATGGTCGGTATTTTCTCATTGCAGATATGACTATTTCGACCGCTTTGAAAAAGGTCAGGTTTAGAGAACACGCGGTAGTCCCTTTGGGCCTCCACTACCCACCAGTATCACGAGAGTCGCCCATCCGAAGGGTGGAGGGCCGGCGGCGTCCCCGGCGGCGTCCCCTCTCGAGCAGAGGGCGGGCCCGGTCCCTCGCCCCCCTCCTCGTCATCTCGCGAGCCTTTGGCGTGTTCCCGTTTCGACTCCGGGGGCGCGCGAGGTGCGTACCCTGCCCGGTCCTCAAGTGGGCCAGTCTCGCCGGCCAGGGCACGCTCCTCGCACTGCATTTGTGCTGCTGCCTGCTGGGCGCCGGTGCGCGAGACGACGCACAGTGGTCAATATCGCATGAAAGTTGGTCATACATGTATTATAGAATAATTTCACGGTATTCATAAAAATGTATGTGCTAAATTTTTTGAGGTTGCTGAATATTAATCCGTAGCTATAAATGCAAAAAAATATATCCTTGCCAATGTATTCACATTTTTTTAAATTTTGACAGAATTTTACAAATTCGAAGTGTTTGAGGCTTCTGAACATGAATCCGTAGTGCATATTAAAAAAAATCTTCGCTAATTTATTCGAAAATTTTTTGAACTTTTGACAGAATTACCGATCTTTTTTAAAAAAATAAAAACTGCATATTATAATGGGTGAAATAAAAAAATAGGGGAAAGGCTTGCTAAAAAAATAATATTTGCTCATTATTTCGCCGTTGTAAGTAAGTTTGAGACCTCCAGACTTGTACGTTGGTATTCCCTATATGTGCTCTCGAAAATTTTGGACGTTTTTATTGGTTGCCCTTTTTCCGACAGATGTCCGATTGGCAACACAGATGTTCCACGATGTCCCTGCCGTGCATACGCGCCTTGTGTATTATTTCTATACTTGCTTATTGACGAGGAAGGACGTGTTCGAGCTCGCTCCTGAGTACCGATTTGACCGTACATGAGCCTACTTGGCTGCTTTTACATCTGCGCCTCCGTGCTTGTTCTTTCCTAGTAAAGAGTAGTTTGGTGTTAGCTTAAATTTTGTGAAGTAGTTTATTTTAGTTAGATTTTGTGTTATCTGTTGTTAGTTTTGAATGGCGTGGTGGTGATCTTAGTGTCTGGTAGTTATTTGTTTCCTCTGACTGCTTTTTGGTGAGTACTCTCCTTCTTTTTCTTTTCTTTTCCTCTGAGTAACCGCGTAAGCTTCAGAGCCAATTACAATTTTTTAAGAGTTTCGTGCGATTTCATTTAAAACACCGCCTTGTAATGAAAACATTTTTTAGCATAATACATTTAGGTTAGCTTTTTTGTAACTCGTTTACATCTAGGTCTCCTGTTGCCTTGCTTAGAAATGATAGTGAATGCGCAGCTCTAAGGGCTCGTATCGCCACGTTAGAGAAAATAGTGCGGGAATATCAATCAAAGATCGACGGCCGGTTGGCCTTTCTCAATGAGGATGGAGCTAAGGGTGGGAATTCAAAAGTCCGTCCAATAAGGGTGCACCGGTTCACCCGAATGCTTTAAGTGGCTGGGCGATCAAGGGCGATCCTCCGTAGATCGGATGATTGGAGGATTGTTTCTAGGGGTAAAGGGAAGGTAATGCTGCGGCGGAGCTTGGACTCTGCGGAGGCAGTTCCGATCCCCGTCTCCAATAGGGACCAGGTGCTTTCGGATGAGAGTAATAGAGTATCTGCAGTCCCTATCCGTACTCCGAGAGTGCTGTCTACGGTAAGACGTCATCGGAAGAGAAGGGAGGGAATTATTATGATAGGTAGTTCAAATGTCCGCCGTCTCATTGAGGGAAAGGGTGAGCCGCGAGGGCGTCGATCAACGAGTGGAGTTATTCGGGTAACGAAGGCGATCGAGGCGGCGGCCAGGGGCACGAAGTGCTCTCGGCTGTAGATCGTGGCCCATGTGGGTACCACCGACGTCACGGATCGTAGATCCGAGGAGGTCCTCCGTTCCCTTGAGGAACTGAGCTCCGAGGTGAAGCGTGTTCAGGGCGTCGAGGGTGTGCGGCTGGGTTTGACGGTCTGCAGTATTGTTCCGAGGGAGGATCGCGGGTCTCTGGTTTGGAGCCGAGCGGAAGGCATAAACCAGGGGCTTTGGCAATTCTGCTCGGACATAGGAACCTCCTTCGTCGATCTACGGCAAACCCTCCGATCGTGCAGGACTCCTCTGAACTGATCAATAGGATACTCGGCCACTCTAGGCCTTTTTTAGGATAGAGAGTAGGTCACTTAGTGGGTCGCTAATATTTGGGACTAGTGCTGATAAAATCATTCATAAACATATAAAAAAACGGGTAACACTGACATTAATACAGAAATACATTGGACACGCACTTCTTCACAAACGCGTAGTAAATTACAGTCAAACATAAATACGTCTGACATTTTAAATAAAAATAATCTATCTATCCTTGACCTAAATTAATGAAGCCTCAAAAATAAAAGAGCGGACCTCGAGCATATAATCAAGTGTTATTCCACTGATATAGTAATAGGTACAGAGAGATGGCAGTATGATGATATAAACGACCGCGAAATTTTCCCATAGGATTTCATAATTAACCGATGCGATTGAGGTAAAAGACCAGAAGAAGGGGTTTTCGTGTGAGTCATATCCATTTTTGGAAACAAACAATGCGTAATAGCAACATAGAAACTGTTTGGTGGACCTTAATGCTTTCGACTCAACCCAACATTAACTTATGCTCTTTCAATAGACATCCAGACTCGGAAATGTTAAAACAATGCATGCCCTCAATGAATATATACACAAATGTACACGTAAAAATAATAACAGCATCCACATAATTGATAGTGACATAAACTTCCCTGGTATCGATTGAGACAGCAATAGCGTTAAATCTCGGACCCGCGATCGCGAATCTTGTAATTCTTTAATAAAATTGGTTCAAAGAAACTCCCTCCATCAAGCATCACCCGTGCCCATTCGTGGAAAGAATATACTGGACCTATTTCTTACGAACACACCAGAACATATTAATAGTACATTAACTAACGAGGGCTTGAGTGACCAGAAATCCGTTAATGTCAACTTCGATGCAGAAATAAAAAAGGTTGTTAAACCAAAAAGAAAATTTTAAAATTACCATAAAGCAGGTCTTGTCAACTGAATCTAAGTTTAAGTCATGCCAACGTGGAAGAAACTTGAGCATAATTTGTCAATGGTAAAGAGGCATCGCAGACTTCATCCCTATTAAGTATGTAAGACAAATCGCGATCCTAGATGGTATAAAGGCGTTAGGAAAGCCCTTCAAAAGCAGAGGAGCACTCTGGAGCAAAGGAAACAGGCGTGATTATCTTCCTTGGAGAATAAACATTCATTCGACAAGTATAGATATTCTAAAATTGAAACCAAAACACAATGACGTAGTTTACAAAATTTTTAATGTAGAGTGCCATGGAGATATTTGGACACTGGCTCTAAAGCAATCTGTTCATATATTAGGGAAGTAAAAGGGAGTGAGCAGACCGTGGCTTTCTTTAGGAATTATAATTATATCATTCACTTTGCGCGTGAGAGGATAGCTAACATTCTAAATTCTTCCAGAGCGTTTTTACGAAAGGTGTTGCCACCGCGTTTCTCCAATAAGCAATGCACACTGAACACATGACAAATATTACAGCGGACGAACAAGGAATTGTCAAATTGCTTAGAGGGATTAAACCCTGGGCCCAGAAAATATACCGGCTAGGGTGTTAAAATATTTAACTCCAAACTTCGTCCCGTATCTTGAAGTTATGCTTAACAAATACCTCACAGAACGCAATGTCCATATGGATTGGAAAACGGAGCAAATAACGCCTGTTTTTAAAAGTGGTGATAGGGAGGACCTCAGTAATTACAGACTTATTTTTCTCAACTCTATATGCTATTTTGGAGCATATTATTGCCAGTGCCATAAAGAGATACTTTGATAACATTACATTGTTAAGTAACGATCAATACGACGTAATTGGGATTATTTACACATGACTTCATTTTATCGGGTGAAAGTGGTAGGCAAGTGGATGAGATCTTCTTCAATTTTCAAAAGCTTCCGCACGGTAAACTTATTCATAAATTGAAGTTCGCAGGTATAAACAAGTGCGCAATAAATTGGGTAGGAGACTTGCTCTCAGAGCGGGAACAGAGGGTAGTCCTTGACGGCGCTAGTTCCGACAGCGTACGAGTCACCTCGGCCGTACTTCCCTGAGGTCCAGGGTACCTCAGGAAAGTATAATAGGTCCCGTTACTTTTCTTGATTTTAGTTAACTAATTGGACCGGGAAGTGAAAAGTAAGATGTTCGCGAATGACACGGTGATTTATCGGGAGACATCTGGGGACGAGGATCGTTTAATTCTAGCATAGGATAGTATTACTAAATGATGTTCAAAATGGAGAGTGTCATGAAACCTTAATAAATGTTCGTTGTTAAATTTCTTTAAAAGATCAAAGGGATTTGTTTCAAAGTTAGTTGGAGTAGACCTAAAAGTATTCGATGCGGTAAAATACCTAGGTGTTACAATCACTAAAGACTTAACTTGAGGGACCCACATACGGAAAGTCTGCGCGCTAGTATATACAAAAATGGGCTATATTAGACGAATTGTCGGCAGAAGTGACTCAAAGGTCAAGGAACGTTATTACCCTCTCTTGAATGGCATAAATTAAAATATATATGTAGCGTATGGGATCCGAGTGAAAGAGGCCTCATTCGGGAAATTGAGAAGGTTCAACGCCGTGTAGCCCAACCAAGAAGGTAGCCCGTTTCGTTAAAAACTCTTTCCATAAAACGAAAAGTGTCACAGAAATGCTTCTGGAGTTGGAATGGGCATTATTAGCAGAAGGACGATTCGATGCTAGGTTGTAATTACTAAATAAATTCAGATCCGCACGTTTCAGCGCCGAGGTCTCGCAAATTATTCGAACTCCAAAATTCATTGGGTGCTTGGATAATGTATACAAAATTCGAGAAATAGATGCTAGAACTATCAGACTCGAGGACTCCTCCTTCCCACGGACAATACGGGATAGCAACTGTGGGCTTATAGATAGCAAAAATTCCACTTGCCCCCCTCAGCGTCTAGGGAATAATTGGGTCTACTCATTTGCATGCACTTTCACTAACCTCGTGTGTTTCGTTGTCAAAACCCTTTGCGCATGACCGAATTGGACTGGCATTGAAGGATATAGTGCTCGTTACAGTATTGTTTGCTTTGTTGTCTATTTTTGGTTTTCACCTTCCATCCCTCGTCTATCTCTGTGGGTAGAACCATCCCGCTATCTGCAGCGTTGGGTCACATTCCCTGCCTGTGTCCTTGGGGGAGGAGACCGTTGTATGTTGATGTCCATGTGATAGTGGAATTTTGCCTCCGTACTTTTCAAATTCTAATTTTCACGCTTTGGATACATTTTCACTACATTCTAAGGTGTATATGTCTGTTAATGGATATTTATTTGCGTGCGTGTAACTTAGCAAATTCTGTGCATGAACGTATTCGTCCGTATATTTGTGTAAGTATGGTTGCTTTGCTTTCGATTTTGCGTACGGTTTTGTTCTCTTGTCCGGATGGTGACCCATCACCCCCCGCCACACGCTCTTGCGGCCACTTGCGGGGTAATACATAGATGAGATGTAGACGCGTACTGCTGATGGCACGTAGTACTAGCCGTATAGTTCCATCTATTTGCGGCTGGTTTCAATCGTAAATGTATGTAACTTCTCGTGCTCTATGCGAGCGATCTTGGATCAACCGCTTGTTAGCGATAACAACCTCATAATCTGCTACTGTCTGTCCAACCTGCCACTTCTCTCGTAATTTGTATGATAAATGTAAAAAAAATTAACTAATAAGGGCTGGCAAAGGGGATATACCATACTGTAAGTTTTTAATTTTAATGGCACGATTCGAAACTTCATCATATCCAATCTGGGCATGCTAACAACGCCGTTATCATCGCAACTGACATTAACTGTAACAAATAATAACAATATATTGTATAATGGTTTCTAAGGATCTATAGTAGGAGCTAGTAGCATTATCGATAGGACCAGAGAAATAAAAAGTTGAGAGGTCGCTTGCAGCCGCGCACTCGGTTCAGGGCATAACATTTAACTAATTAGGAGATGTAAATAATTTTTCATAAAACATTTTCACTTTAGTTTTTACCATATTAAAGCTGATAAAATTGTGAACAGTTTGATACAGTGCGTGTATCAGATTTATTCGGGATTTTTGGTTGTATGCGAGGTCCGAAGTCTTTTTCAGCTCAGAATTAACCTACTCCTTGTTGTTTATTCAATGAACAAAATTGGTACAAAATAAATATTATAATCTAAATAATTAGAAACACTCACCTTCCTCTGGTGATTTAATCTTTCAAAATAAAATTTCGTCTTTTAGGAGAAAATTGGCAACGATTTTCAATGAACGTTGCACTCCTGCGTCTACGCGCCATGCACTTTCTACCTGCCCGGAGGTCACTTTCGGTTTGAATAGAGGTACGCAAGTTCACATCGTAGCTACCTGCGGCGGTTTCATGTTCAGGAACCTTTACTCTCGCCAATGCTATCGTCAAAACACCCTTTATAGGGATTTCATTTCGCTCACTTTGGCCAGGTTCTGGGAACCACTGTGCGACGACGCCCTAGTGCTCGTCAACTGGGCGTCGCTGGCCGCGTACGCGCTGTGGGCGGACGGCGTGGGGGCGCTGGTGCGGGGGGCGGGGGCCGGGGCGCCCTCGCGCTTGGCCGCCGCCGTCCTCTCGGTCTCGCTCGCCCTCGAGATCGCCCTCGGCGCCGGAGGGCCTCGAGGACGCTTCGCCGACTTCATCGCCTTAGCGCCCCGCCTGATGTCCACCTGCGTGCTTTCGCTATTCGTGTGCGCCGCGGCGCTCGTGGGGAGGCGCCTGGACGGCGTGGCGTCGGCGCTGCGGGGAGCCGGGAGTGCTGTCCCCCGGGGCCCGCCGGCACGCGGGACGCCTGACAGGTTCGGCAAAGAATGGATAAGATTCCGCTGGCTGCGTCGAGAGCCCATATCCTGTTTCCATTCCCTGGGATTTCGTTCGCTCTAATGCAGGGGTATTTTAAAGAGTCCATGCAAAGTCAGAGGCACTACTGCTGCGCACAATTTATTTTTGGTTCGGTTGATAACAGAACATTTATGGAGAGAATACACATGCGTCAACCATCTCGTTATAATGCTCTGCGTTTAGCGTTAGTTCGAATTGAGTAAGTCGAGTGATTTCCACATAGTATGATAGTGGATTTCATACGTTTATCAAATATGATTTTAAGAACGCTCTATCGCTTCAGAAGACTAAAGAGTTGTAATGTAAACCGCTGGTAATCTTCTACTTTGATTAAAGTGGCTTGTTTTAAGAACAATTGGAGGAAATGAATGTGACTCTTAGCATAAGTGATTCGGAACGTTCTGAGCGCCCCGTGGAAGTTTTTAACTATTTCAGCAGAGAAGGAGATGAATATCCAACTTGCAAGATCCTTATTAGAATAAAATAAAAATAATTCCTTTGATTGCATATCACTTTAATTCTCTTAAAATAGTCTTCTCACACCCTTCCATATGCCATTAATCGACTATTTGTGAAGCTTTACGTTATTTGTGCATATCCCGAGTTTTTGCACTAATAAGAAAAGATATATAAATTATTTGATTATGGAAATAACGAAAAATTATCTCACAGTAAAAAACGTAATATTATAAAAAGTAATTTTATGGTGAATGCATTTATCGCTGTAGGGAGAGATTTTTTTGAAATTACTCAGGAACTTTTAGATTATTTTATTATCAGTAGCAGACTACCGGTAGTGGTAGTCATGTGGGTAGAACGCTGGCCTACCGACTTTTCTCTATTATTTATTTAACCCTAGTCCGAAAGCAACCCTTTTTGCCCCTGACATCGGACCATTAACACTGATAACAACGGACACTATTACAAACACCCAAGCCCTAGGTGGAGGCTAACCCATTCAGGCGGGAATCGAACCAGCGACGTTCATATTGGCACACCCATATGCCTCCATCTCCTCATATGAGGCCTAGAATCTTTCCAATACTACCGTGCCCAGTGCCCCATCACACACACTTCTTCAATGCATATTATTATCTACCCAGAAGAATTAGTATTAACACATATGCCTTCACCTTGAGTGAGAAATTTTTCCTTCACCCCTTCTTTTCCAACCATCCCCTTCTTGAACCAACCATCTTATGCAACCTCTTCATGGGCCAACACAGGAATGATTTTCATTAAAAGAAAATCACAGGGCTCTGTTCCGCTCTTTCCAGCCACAATCACAATATCCTCATTATTTGGTCCCACATGTATGAATATCTCTCTGCTTTTGTTGCAGATTTCAATTTTTCTTTCTTGCAATTCTTTACATCTTCCACCACAGACTCCTCTTCAACATTCTTAGACATTGACATCATCCTTGAAAATAATACAATTACCACTTATATCCACAAAAAGCTAACAAATCATTGGCAATGCCTCCTTTTCCACAGTTGTCGCTGCTCTGACACTGAACTCTCCATACCATTGTTCCCTCTCAGCTCGTGGCCAATGTATGCCAAATAGTGTCCATCCCTACAGAAACATAAAAAAAGCCAACCCACATCCCTTATCAAACGTTGGTAACCTGAAAAATGACTTTAGAGTAATACCCTCCACCATCATCCACTATCAGATACATACCATGGAACAGAACACACTGCCCAGTTAGTCTCAAAACCATCGACTCCTACTTCCCTGACCCTTGCAAAATCCATCAGACTCCAAACAACTTTACCCCATGATTATGATTCTGCATCCATCCTCCAGCCAATGTACCCATTTGTCTCTTTCAAGCATCCTGCAAACTAAAATTCACCAGACCCCTCTCTTGGCTCGGCCCCCCTGCAGTCTTCCTCCATATCCTTCACACTGCAACCACCTAATGAATACTGCCCTCTATTCTGACCCACAGTTTCTTTTACAAAAGAAAACTCAATGACCACTTGCATATTGAAAATTTTAATACTACTCTAATAAAGTCTATGGATAGGCGAATATATAACCACCTTATCCATCTGTGTTGACAACCACTACTACTACACAAATTTTCCCACATTCTCCAACAATCGCATTCCAAAACATACTCCTTCCAACATTCGGTCAGTTGAAACTTGCTACACTGTCACTCTAACAGAAGTCCTCCCAGAATCAGCAGGCTACATTGAGTAAAGGAAAAGGGAGTTTGTCACTGCAAAGGGCTCATTTTATTTTCTTAGTTTCTGTTCATATTCACATTTTAATTGCATCCTCACTTTACTCATAGTGACGCCTTTACGACCAAGTTTTATGAGCCACATAAAACTGCTCTTAATATTACAGTTGTCACTAATCATTGATGTATATCTTTACTCAAGAAGCCTGCCATCAATTCCCGCCGCTTTACATGGGCGTCTTTACAAATGCAACTCTTTTTTTAATGTACTTACAACTCTACCAACTTTCTCCTAAAAAGGTGAACCTGTTCTAATGTATGAACCAAATCTTATTGCTTATAACAGTCGAACTATTTTTTATACTTGACCTATTGTCCATATCATGTAGCTTTTCTATTTAATCCTTCCATTTTGCTATAACCCCTTCTTCTTTGATTGACATCTTGCACGTTGTATCTCTAATGATCTCAATACCCTTTCATTAAGCCTCACATAAGGACCTTGCACCAAGGCAATGAGCTCCAGCACCCTTTATCATTCCTAATGACGTGTCAAAGTCTTTGTAGGACATCTTTAGTAACTAAATGTTAGTATTTTGCATTATGCATGCGGGTAGTGTTCACTGAATAAGAATATTAATGCACGACGCGATATTAATGGGCGATATGCCAAGGGCACGTAAGGTCAATGTCAACAGGACGACAACAAAGTTAATATTGGTACCCGGTCAACATATCGAAACGTTGCACTACCCCACGAACAGCTAAGGTCATTTTACGCCATTAAGGATAGGTGCGGTTAATTTGATAGAGGCGGGTGATTCAGGGATTGGAGGAAGGGTGGGAGAAACCTGGCGTCGGCAATAACCCACTCATTAACGCCAAAGGGTCCACAGTGAAACGCCCCATCCGACGAATTGTGTCCTCCCCTTTACGTATTCTCCACATAGGTATCCCAAGTAGGGAACTAGATTCCACTTAAAAATACTGCCACCCTAGGGATTCCAGCCCAAGCCGAGAGACCGGATGGAAAAGGTATCAGGGTTTTCACAAATTTGGTGGTCTCGAGAGGAAAGGGAGGGAGAGTTAAATGGGTCAAATGTCATCAACGTATGTACTGTTGTGCGTCAGCAGGCGTAAACAGTGTTATGAATTTTGCTTTGAGAAAGAAAGAACGATGTACATGGTCCCCCATGCAATACTTCGGAAGGGGATTTTCGTGGTGGCGATCGGTGAGGTCAGAGAAACAGAAGACGCTTGAAAGAAATGAAATCGGAAAGAGGGTCACATTGGGTTGTCAGAGGAGGAATACCGCCAATACACTTTGGTCATCGAAAAATTTCATGAAGTGCTATAATGTTGTTCGAGGTAAAGGTTCGGCGCTGAAGCCACCCCCATACTGCGACCAATTATCGTTTAGTAAGGTAGTGGGCGTCGTTGAAAACAATTACAAATTCCACGAATCTACCTTTTTGAATCCGATAGTTGGAAATGCGGTGCCAACTCATGGTTAAAATAATCAATAGTTCAAGAATTGCGAATTAATTAGATTTCAAACTCGCAATTACTCAAATGAAGTTTCGTTAATGGAAACATTTTTTTCTTGGAATTTAAATCACGTTTCGAATTCCCTTCCAGATGCTTACTATGTTCTAATCATTCAGGGTGCAGTCCAAGGTCATATCCCTCGACACCGGAGCGGGACGGCGTTCTGCCCTGCCCGAAGCGCGGTTAGGCGAGGCCTTTTCGCCTCGAGGAAAATCCCCCTCTCGTCTCATTCGGGACTGCAGGGCATGCCATTCCGCCATCTTTGAAGCTGTGGCCCGAGCAAGTGACTTGTTTGGGGTGGCGTTGCTTGGTGATATAATTGTCTCCCTGTTTAACCTGACCTACACTGGATGCCACGTCTTCTACAAGGACACTACAAAGGATACATTAATCTTTCTGCAGCGCTTGTTCTTGGGAATTACTTCTTCATTCCGCATTCTCATGATCTCCTGGGTTACTGGAGGATGCGTTGAAAAGGTTGGTATACGTAATTACTTTTCATTATTTTCAAATTCCAGCTGGAGTAATCCAAGACGCCAGATGATGTATAGACCCCGAATTTAAATCGGACGTGCCATTGGGTTTTCTTCTTTCCTTTAGAGACTTAAGTGCTTAAGGTTCGACGCTGCATATTGCAAGTCTACACAAAGATCCTGTGCACGAAGTAAACATGATAGACTTGTAATATTTTTCACTGACTTTCAAAGTTAATCAAAGCATATGTCGGCGGAATAATCCGGAATTCCGAATTACATTTAAAAAAAAGAACGTCCAATTTACAAAAAGGTATGGTGACATTTCAATTAAAGAAATAGGGGTTCATCCCATTAGTTTGAATGTACAAAATAGTTCCATCAATGTGAAAGATTGGATCTTAATAAATGGTTGCATAACCTTTTTACATATTATCGTGCGAGGCGCCGCGTCGCTGGGGCTTGTGGCTGAGTGCGTGGAGGATTTGCAGAATAGAACTAGCCTTCTAGTAATTGGTGGTAGCTTTCTGTGTTATTTTGTTTTTGTTAAGTTTAGCTAGTCATATTTGACGGTTTCTATTGTTATGTTCACATATTTGATATGGGCAAAAGTTCTTGATCAGTCTGTTTTCAGCAATCAAATCTCCGCTTCTGGTTGTAGTTTCACAAATCAAAGCGAGTGTGCAGGGCTGAAACTATCCGCCTTCAAACTCTAGCAGTTTCAGCCTTATATTCAATCCGTGTTTGTAAAATCTTAATGAAGCGTCGTCAGCAATGTGAAAATGGCCATCATTGCCGTGCGTTGGTACCTGAGTCGCACCGAGTACTGAATAATGTTCAAACTGAAAGAGGTTTATAATTTCTTCATTGTAATTTTCCTTGAAGGTCAAATCAATCCAATAACGTTTTGGCGGCCCCCCTTTTATGCATGAAGTCGAAGGTTCGATGCATAGCGCCTCCTATCTCCATTTGGTCTTCCTGCTCTCATTCTTTGCGACTAACATCACCCCCCTCACAAAGACAGTAACGCAGCAAGTCTACCCCGCTCGACCGGCTGATAACTGGCACCCAAGTTTCGCTTTCAGCTGGTAGCTGAAAGCATAACGTGTGTGAATCGTGTGTGCAGTACGGCGGCGAAGGTTCCGCGCGGTCGGAGTTTCGCCGCTGGTTGTCATTATTTTAGGCTATATGGCACGCAATTTGGAAAATTGGTATCCTATGAGGTCGCACTAGCTTCTAGGGGTTGAAAGTTTGCGAAAACATTACTTGGCCTCTGTACCCCCAATGCACCTATGAAAAGCTCTTGTTCGTTGCAGCTATTAGTATTTTCAATATAATTCTATGAAAGATCAATGGGGACATTGGGGCCAGTGGGTCAACGGGAAAGCGCAGCAAAACTTTCTATCATGTACATAATTATTCCATTTCATTTTAAAAAAACATGGAATGGTAAGTTACTACTTCATTACCAAATTTTGCGTTCGGTATTTTGATTCCCACAAATCTATGGGGAACGTATTCCGGGGCCGGATTCAAGGACCCTTGGCGTTGGCCCCCGAGGACGGTGGAGGAAAATTGGAGACTCCCTCCCATCCCTCGTAATATTTTTAGCTCCAATGAAACTAAAAATGAAAATTACCTATTTGCGATATAGAAATAAATAGTATATATAGATAATAGCAATAAAATAGTATATTCCTACTTCGGGAGAGAGTTATGTTCCAGTGGACGCGGTTTTCTAGATTTTAAGAAAGTCTCCGATAAAGTACGTATTAGTAAACTACTCACAAAGCTAGAGGCGTATGGCATATATAAAAATATCTTGTTTTCTATGACAGAATTAATGGTTGGGTACAAATAGTAGTGAATGGGAAGTGTTATCGGACTTCTTTTATTGGACATTGACTCCGTAGTCACTAAAAAGATACGTTTATTTGCCGATGATGTAGTTATTTAGCGTGATATCCGATATCCTGAGGACACAGCAGCTTTATAAGATGACCTTAATGCTGGACAACGTTGGTGCGACACTTGTCAATTAAAATTAAACTTGAAAAAATGCGAGGGGATGAATTTTTGGAAAAGGAGCAATTCCGCCTGGAACACCTCCTGCATAGGAAACACCGAAATGGAATGTGTAGACTCGATTGGATGCCTGGACGTTAGCCTCACTCACGACCTCTCCTGGGTGAGGCACATACTAGGGGGAATATGTGGACAGGCTAAAAGAGGATTAGGACTTGTTGGAGGAGCAGTGGGTAAATGTGATGAGGGGGTTGGGGAGAAATGTTGTCTTTTGCTGGTTATGCCTCATTTGCAATGTGCTGCTAAAATGTGGGATCCTTGTGAAGTTGGATTGATTGCCAATGGATCGCGTGCAGTGAACAGGAGCTGTTATTAAACGCTGTTATGATAAACTTAGTAGCTTATCCAAAATATTATAAGGCTAGCCTGGGACTCACTCACGGAGCGAAGGCTGAATTGAAGATTAAATCTCTAGCATAAGTTGGAAGGGCGTCTCTTAAGCGATGATGTTGAAAATGTGTTATTGACCCCATTGTACTACGATAGGAGAGATAATTGAATGGACAGATTAAGTGTTGAACAGACACATTAAAATGTCATTTTTCCCAGGAACAATAAGGAATCGGAGAAATATTGTCCAACCGCAGTAGGGTCATATTCGGGTCAAAGTTGATCAGATGCGTGTTCCCTGCCCGGAACGGGCTGTCACACACCCTAGCGGTGGCTTGCAGGATACTAAAATAACTAACTATGCCTGTCACTACTTTCAAATCGCTGCTGTCCTCAGCAAAATATAAAATCCCGCTGGGTGTTTCCCAGTCTTCAAATAAAAATGGACCAGCCTTCGAGGTTTTCTAGAGCCACCAATCATAAAATTTTGTAGCCCAGAAAGCTGGTTCTAGGGCTCCATAAAAGAATTGGTGTATTCATTGCTGCAATGTACAAAAAAACCATGATGTTCAAAGACTGCTATTGGAAATTTTTTCATTAATTTCTTTATAATTTATGTCATTAGTTGTGATCCTGACAAGGAGGAGCACTTCAATGGCAGAAGCAACAACTTCATAATTGAATATTTTTCTTATGAGTCGTAATTGAGAATCTGTAAGCCTGTGAAGGAATTGCAATCATTGGCGAGAATGCTACAGAAACAATAAAATCAATATGAGAATTAAATGAATGAGAAGAAAGCAATTTATACGGGGGTTTTTAAAAAAGAAGAAAACTAAGTTATTCTGTAACTTTGAAAGATAGTCGTCTGTATTTTGGGGCGAGATTGAGATTTTGGAGTCTCTTCTGCCAACTGACTCCTCGTCACACATTAATAAGATTCAATTTTTATATTTGATTTGTT
Source organism: Hetaerina titia (assembly GCA_037158775.1). NCBI lineage: Eukaryota > Metazoa > Arthropoda > Insecta > Odonata > Calopterygidae > Hetaerina > Hetaerina titia. Next base: position 7,201,596 of record CM073770.1, on the reverse strand, counting down.
TGATCTGACATATATTTGACTGCAGATAAAATGCACGAATTATACAGAAATAGGAATAAAATTAATACACAATATCTTTGGACTGACATACAGCAACACAATGCATTAGTTTCCTAGTTCAGTGAAACGGTGCTATGAAAATATTTTTAATGATTTTAGAATTCCAAAATAGAGAATTTTACATAGCGTTTTTATTTATTTCCACCTTAATATGTAATAATACCAAATTTCTGAGTCTTTTTTTTTAGGGGTGTGGGCAAACGGAACAGTTTGTATATTTATAAGGCATTTTAGATGAAGATGGGAATATTATTGCGGTCATGAAATGAAGAACTGCGTGAGACAAAGGCTACTTTTCAAAGGATTAGTTGTTGGAAAGTAAATATATAAAGAAAAGATCATCAAACAATTTTAATTAATTAGTTGTGCGTGGCTCTGATACTTGATCATGGGGGTATTGATGGGAAGCTTTTGAGATTTGGGTTTGTAGAAGGATGGAGAAAATAAATGGATGAATATGAAAATAAGCTCTGGACTCTATAAGGAAAGGGAATATTTCTGGGATGAATACAAAGACAGCAAACACGGGGCGCAGGACATGTTGAGTGCTTCCTTGGAATGCTGAAGACTGTGATGGGAATGCGAGGCAGGTTGCAAAATTGAACGGTTAGTTGGGAATGAAGAATGGCTTGTGAAACATACTATAAAATGATTTCTTTCAAATAGGGGGCCACACTATTTAGTGGCGTCTTAGCCGGGAAATGGAAGCTTAGCAGTATAGTTCTGAGTCCCCAGTTTCATAGAATCCAGTAGTTTACTGCTAAAAAATAGTTTCGTTGACTCAAATTTGATCATTATCCCTGCCACGCTGAGTTATTTACAATGCAACCATAAAAATGAATTTAAGTGGTCGCCATAATACTTGATATGACGTAGTCCAAAATATATGAAATCTATTTATTTGATATTGTTAAGGAAATGCATTCATCGTCTTAGACTCCATGTGGGATTCGAAGAAAATGAATTCCATGAGTAACATCAGTGTATAGCATCGAAATGGGTAAAGCAGCATCAATACTCGTACCACCACACTGCGAACATTCTGGATCCGTAAATCAGCCACTGAAAATTTTACTTTTTTAGATGTAGTAATTTTGGTTGCATCTTATAATACCCTCGGGCACTCATTGCCATTGTTAATTTTTTGACTTTCAGGTGGAAAGGATAGAGAGTCTATTGGTGGACATGGATGACCGAGACCTGAATGCAGATTTAAGGAGTGAGGTTTGTTTGGAATAACGTGATCTTTTCATTGAAAAACAGCCTCGAAATTTGAAGACAAGACTAAATCCTATAATTTATAAATTTTCTATTGCCATCCACAGGTTAATATTTTCCTTGAGCAATTATTTCGGAAGAAATTAGAATTTAATATCTATGGAATTTTGACCATAGATATGACATTACTTTTGAAGGTAAGTTACTTTTCATTAATACATTCTCCATAGATGATTCATGTAAAATTCAAAGTAAATTTCTAAAGGATGCCTTTTGCGAGATCTATAATATTATTCCATTATTTTGAGGAAAAAACTACAAAAAATGAGACTGAATGAATATACCATGCGTGTATTTTCGGTATCTCACACATTTTTCGTATATTATCTTTTTGGCTTAAAAACACATTACATTCTTAAAGAGGGGCATTGTTTTCCTAAATTTCCTTGTTTTTACTAAATGCATAGTTTTTTCCATTAAAAACTTCCGATGAAATTAAAACTTATTTGTGAATTTTGATAAGACACAAGGGTCTTAGGATTCTTGTGGAATGCATTTCTTAATTGGCTAAAAATGATTTTAAATTGAGGATTTGCAGAACTTCCTAATAAATTATTATTTTATTTTCAGATGACTGAGGCAACCATGTCATACTTTCTGCTATTAATTCAATTTAAACCATGGAGATAAATAATCAGGGAACATTTTGAAGAAATATTAAAACTAGGCAATAGCAATAATCAAAAGTTCTCCATTAAAATATTGAAACAATTAAGATTGTTGCCAACTGTTCTATGCTGATTTCAATTAATTTTTCATCATTTTTCCATCATTCTCGACATTGCCAAAATAAAGCCAAGGATGATCAGCCGTGTGTCGCATGGTTACAGTGCTAACACAGTGCTACAGGAGTGCCCTCGTTCGATTCTAGCAGACACGACTGTTCAGCTTTATCCATTCCGAATTATTTCTTCCGGTTATTCCGGCACACTTGTTGATGCCAAAGGATCCCGCCTGACGGTGGGGCCCTCTGGCATAGAAACAATTGATTAATGGAAGAAATGTTGTAAATTGTACATATTAAATTCACTACGAAAGTGACACCGGTGTGTTCAGGACGTATATTGTGATGGCAGAGATGTCAAAAGGGAAGGTTTGAAGATTAATTTCGGGGAAAAAGCATTCACAACAAGGGATCTGATGTCAAGCATGCTAGTGGAAGATGCGAATAAAATATTACTTTATTTTTATTTAACCTGTGGAGCTTTATAGATGGGATATCTGATCTAAGAATGATGGTGATGAACGTGGAAGAATTTTTCAGGATGCAGGTTTGCAGAGAATGGAGGGCGTAAGCTAGAGGAAGTGGAAGACAAAGTCTGAAGATTATAACCTTTGTCTGAAGGCCATAACATTTGTCATGCGAAAAGGAGGAGGCGCAAGGCAAAATAGGAAGAAGGTAGATAGGAGCTATAACGGGATATATAAGACCATGATAGAAGTGAGAATGTTGCATTAGTGGGTCAAAGGAGGAAGTAAAGATTATTTTTTAAGTTTGAAATTCTCCATTATTAAAACACCCTAGCGTTTTAAGACGATTTAATTCACAATGATCGAGTATTCCTCTAAGATTGGTAATTATATTCTGATCCATCCAATAATGGTACCCCAAACTAACCAACACCTAAACTTTACTGTTAGCATAAATTCATTGAAAATCATTTATAGCTACAGACCACCATGAAAATTAGTTGGGAATCAAGATTTGAGTGTAAAAGATATGCACAGCAAGACTTGGTTAAAATAATCGTTAATAATATATATTAAATTAAATGGCCTTCATGTACCCATAGTGATGACGTGAAGATGGTGTCTCTGGTTGTCCTTAGTCTGGGCCATTTGAATTTTCACACCCACGAGTTAGTTGGTGGGCACCCTCTGTTAAAACTCTCAGCTTATTTGTTTGAATTCTGTGGCTTCTATGATGAGTTCAAGTTAGAATCGGATCTCAAAGGTCATTAATTTTGCCTCTCCGAATTACGTGTTGAGCAAATGCACATACCCCCTGCAATCACCAACAAAGGGAATTACTTTGTTTTTCAATGTATTTATTGTGTTATTGCAAGTGACAGTTCAGTTCTGTATGAATGGACATGTTAAGAGTGCCGCATGAACCTTTCACCTTGCTAATGCCCCCTTGGAAGTTTTTAAGTAAAAAATCATTTGGATTAATTGCAAAACTGCTTTCAGACCAGATAGACGAAAACAGTGGAAAAAAACAGGTCGACTAATTGATCATTTCCTAGTCATTGTTTAACCCTTTGTTACTGAAATTAACTCCTAAACACCTTCTGTTACCTATTTTCTTACCTCTGTATCAGCCCTAGCTCCCTCTCTTCACATCCATCTTTCAAATATTTGCTTTTTTCTCTCTGTACTTGCCTATTGTTCATTACCTTGGTTTGCTCGGTAATATTGTCCAAAAAAGTCAGTACACCTGCGCCAAATCTCACTGAAAAGTAATCTGTAATGAACAAGATGTTTTCTCTCTCAAGTGATGTTTTTTTTTGTACTCTCATGTCTGCATTGAGGGCAATGGTTAACTCTCTATTAGCTTACTTTGTTTGAAATTTCAATGTTATTAACAAACTCCACTCTTACTGACATTTATGCAGACTTGCCTGGAGTGAAAACTATGAGACAATCAATCAAGAGACGCCCAGCCATCTCGAATACTGTCGGCGCACACTTTCCAGCTTGGGAGCAAGAATTGACCTGAATTGACAAAGAAATGGCACTGAGGTCGGACAATGTCAGTTGTCGGACAATTCTCTCAATCACATCAACATCAGTACTTCAATCCTAGGATTGGTTTGCTAATGCATTCCTCTCTATTTTCAAGGCTGCACATTCTAGGGCAAATAATGTGGTGGTTTCCCGTTGCTTTCCACGTCGCAGTACTGCGACCGATACCGTGAACTTCGCTCCCGCTCGCAGCTGTGACGGCTGAAGCCCGGCCGACCCACTCGGTCTGCGCCATCAGTGCCTAATGGTGAAACTGCTGCATTTCACCAATAGGAAGTCTGTTTTCGGTTAATGTGCGGTTGCCTCGTTACGAAAAACCATTCAATGAATAGTATGCTCCTCGTTTTATTCAAGACGATTCAGTGTTTCAAATTTCAGTCTTTAAATTGAATTCAAAATATGTACATTAGTGTAGGACCTTGGATTTAATTCTAGGGTGTAATAACAATCCTGGACCATTGTTGGTATTTTCTTTTGAAGTGCTGTAGCATAGGAATAGTTCTCTTTAGGAACATACTATATATTTTCACCTCTTACACAGAGCAATGAATTCATTTTAAATAATATTAGCATAAATATATTCTCAGGCTTGAATGAAAAAAAATACGAGGTATAATCTGATGAGCAGGAAGGGAAGTGAGACAATTCAAGCTGCCATTTATGTCCCATGTAGAACTTCTTCATTCCTACGTAATCTATAAAAAATAATCGTAATATATCTAGCATCTTCAGTATAAAATAAATATGACTCATTCGACAAGATATGCTGGGAAGAAGAACAATCAAATAATGGCTGAATAACTGAGACGAAGACTATTACAATTTTCCAGTCAACAGTAAGTGGAGCATTGTAATTGTAACTTCTTGGAGAAGTTACAATACCTTCTACCTGGCCTCTGCCGAGAACGGACGTGCCTGACCTCGCTCGCTGGAACCGGTTTGACCGTAGCCGAGCTTACCTGCTGTTACTTGTGCGCCTCTGTGCATATTCTTCCCTAGTGAAGTGTAGTGTGGTGTTAGCTTTTATTTTGTGATATAGCTTAGTTTATTTAGTCTTTGTGCTGTTTGTTATTATTTTTCAATAGTGTGGTGGTAATTTTAGTGGGTATTCTTAGTGGCTTGTAGTTATTTGTTTCCCGCTCCTCTGACTGGTTATTGGTGAGTACTCTCTCTCTTCTTCTCTTATTTTCCACTGAGTAGCCACTTACAGTTACAAGTACAGTGTCCATTACATTAAGTTACCAGTTTCGTACACTTTTGTTTATAGTACCGCACTATATAAAACAAAAAAATATCTTTAGCATAGCAGGTTTAGGTTAGCTTTTATTTTTGGGGAACCCCTCTTAGACATCTTAGCATAGTGTATACAGGTTAGCTTTTGTTGGGACTCGGTTAATAACCAGGATGGCTTCACCTAGGTCCCCTGTTGCCATGCTCGAAGGCACTGGCGAATGCGCAGCTCTAAGGGCTCGTATCGTCATGTTAGAGAGGATGGTGCGGGAGCTTCGTTCGGAGATCGCCGGAGGGAGGGCTCCCCTCGGGAGAGTTGGGACTCGGTGTGGGAATTCGAAAACCCGCCACGCCCATAGGGATGCACGGATTCGTCCGAATGCTACACGTGGCTGGGCGATTAGAGACTTGCCTCGTGTCCCATCTCTCAACGAGGGAGTACCTCTTGTCCGTAGGTCTGACGATTGGAGGGTTGTATCTCGGGGCAAGGGGAAGGTAACGCTGCGGCGAGGATTGGACTCTGCGGAGGCAGACACCATCCCCGTCTCCAACAGGTACCAGGTGCTGTCGGATGACAGCACCACCGCACCTGCAGCTCCTACCCCTACTCCGAGGGCACTGCCTAGAGTAAGACATCAGCGCTCGGGAAGGGAGGGAACCGTTATATTAGGCAGTTCAAACGTCCGGCGTATAATGCATCCGCTGCGCCGCAGAGTTCAACAGGAGGGAGGTGTTGGATTCTTGTCGTCCTGGTGCATACCAGGCGGCGGGGTACCCCAGGCGACGCAGGCGATGAAGGCGGCCGTCAGTAATACTGGTTGCTCAAAGCTACGCATTGTGGCTCATGTGGGAACAAACGACGCCTCAGAACGTGGATCTGAAGAGATCCTGCGCTCCTTTAAGGAGATGCACTCGGAGGTGGAACGGGTTGAGGCAGAGTTGAAGGTCCCTCTTAAATTAAGTATTTGTAGTATTGTGCCACGTACTGACCGCGGAAGGCTCGTTTGGAGCCGAATAGAGGGTATAAACGAGAGATTGTTGGGATTCTGTCGGGAAATCGGAGCGGACTTCGTTGATCTGAGGCCTGTCCTCTCATCGTGTCGGGTACCCCTAAATCGCTCCGGGGTCCATTATACTGCCGTGGCATCACAGTGTGTAGCGCGTAGGTTACACGAACACGTTTCTAGGGTTTAGCATAGTTGGAAGGCAAGAGCGCAGGTCATATATTGGGATAAATAAAGTAGAATCCAGCGCTTTTGTCACTTGAGATCAGGTTACGCCTCACAGATCCCAAAAATAACAGAACAAACACAAACTTGTTTTAATACAACATACAACCGACATGTAAAAGTAACCGACAACCCTGGCATTGACGTAGAAAGACATTTGACATGCACTTCTCCACAAACGTGTCGTAAATTACGGTCAGGCACAAACAAGGGCGTTACTCAAGAGAAAAACAATCTAAATATACTTGTATTAAATTGCAGAAGCCTCAAAAATAAAATAGCGGATCTCGAGCACATAATCCAATGTCATTCGGCCGATATAATATTAGGCACAGAGAGTTGGCTGTGTAATGACATCAATGACCAAGAAATTTTCCCAATAAACTTTACAGTTTACCGACATGATAGAGGTACAAGACCCGGAGGAGGAGTTTTCGTGGCTGTGAAAAGTAATCTTGAAAGCAGACAACTTGCATTTGAAAATAATAACATAGAAAGTGTTTGGTGCACCATACTGTGATCCAATCAACTTATTAATCCATCAATTAATTTATGCTCTTTCTATAGACCCCCAGACTCAGATTTTCAAACACTTAATACCCTCATTGAACAAATAAATAAATTTACACGCAAAAATAATAAATGCATCAATATAATTGGTGGTGACTTTAACCTCCCTGGTATCGACTGGGACAGCAATAGCGTTAAATCTCGGACCCGTGATCGCGAATCTTGCAATTTCTTCCTAAAATTGGTTCAAAGAAACTCGCTCCATCAAGCAGTACGCACTCCCACCCGTGGAAAGAACATATTGGACTTATTTCTTACGAACACACCGGAACGCATTAATAGTTTATCAAACGACGAGGGTATGAGTGACCATAAATCAGTTATTATCAACTTGAACGTAGAAATAAAAAAGAATGTTAAGCCAAAAAGAAAAATTTATAATTATCACAAAGCAGATTTTGAAACTTTTGCCAGCCATTTAAACTCTTCACTACACGATTTCAAAACGCGCTTAAGTCTTGCCACCGTGGAAGAAACTTGGACACAGTTTGTCCAAATTATGCAAAAAAGAATAACAGATTTCATCCCTGTAAACTACGTTAAAGCAAATCGCGACCCCAGGTGGTACAACAATGGCGTTAAAAAAGCCCTTCGAAAGCAGAGAATGTTACACTCTACGGTAAAGAAAGCAGGTCTGAACTCATCACCCTTGGACAATAAACAGCTTTTGGACAAGTATAGATCCTCTAAAATTGAAACTAAAACACAATTACGTAGCGCTTTGCAAGACTTTAAATGTAAAGTACTCTGCGAGTATTTGAACACTGACCCCAAAGCTTTCTGGTCATATGTTAGGGGGATCAATGGGGGTCAACAAACCGTGGCTTGCTTAAGGGACTGCAACAATATCATTCATACTGACAGTGAAGCTAAAGCCAACATTCTAAACGAATTCTTCCAGAGCGTCTTCACGAACGACGTAGCCACCACGTATCCCCAAGAAACAATATATACTGAATCCATGGCAAAAATAACAGCGGACGAGCAAGGAATTGCCAAATTGCTCAAAGACATTAAACCAAACAAATCCCCGGGTCCCGAAAACATACCAGCTAGGGTGCTAAAACACTTAGCTCCTAACATCGCCCCGTATCTCGAATTTATATTTAACAAATATTGAGTGCAGTGAGTTGAGACTGAGTGCAAAGTCCCTAAGAATTGGAAAACCGCGCAAATAACGCCTATTTTTAAAAGTGGTGACAGGGAGGACCCCAGCAATTACAGACCCATTTCTCTCACTTCTATATGTTGCAAAATTTTAGAGCACATAATTGTCAGTTCCATAATGAGACATCTTGATAACATTAACTTTTTAAGTGACAATCAACACGGATTCAGAAAAACCCGCTCATGCGAGACCCAATTAGGATTGTTCACACATGACTTACTTTTATCGGGTGAAAGTGGTAGGCAAGTGGATGCGATCTTTTTAGACTTTCAAAAGGCATTTGATAAGGTTCCGCATGGTAAACTCATCCATAAATTAAAGGGCGCAGGTATGCACAAGGGGGCAATAAATTGGGTTGAAGACTTCCTTTCAGACCGGGAACAGAGGGTAGTCCTTGACGGCGCTAGTTCTACCAGCGTAAGAGTCACCTCGGGGGTTCCTCAGGGAAGTGTTATCGGACCGTTACTATTCTTGATTTTTGTTAACGATCTGAACCGCGAAGTGAAAAGTAAGATAAGGATGTTCGCGGATGACACAGTGATTTATCGGGAGATGTCTGGGGATGAGGATCGTTCAATTCTTGCACGTGATTTAAATAGCATTAATGAATGGTGTTCAAAATGGGGATTTCTTTAAATCTTAATAAATGTTCGGTGGTAAATTCCTTTAAAATATCCACGGGATTAGTTTACAAATTAGCAGGATTTGACCTTGAAGTAGTTGATACGGTGAAATACCTAGGTGTTACATTCACTAAAGACTTAACTTGGGGGACCCATATACGTTAAGTCTGCGGGCAAGCATATAAAAAATTAGGATTTATTAGACGCATTGTCGGCAGAAGTGACTCCTAGGTCAAGGAACGTTGTTATCACGCTCTTGTAAGGCCCCATTTAGAATATGCATGTAGCGTATGGGATCCGTGTGAAAAAGGCCTCATTCGGGAAATTGAGAAGGTCCAACGCCGGGCAGCTCGTTTCGTGGAAAACTGTTACGATAAAACGAAAAGCGTCACTGAAATGCTTATGGAGTTGGGATGGGAATCATTGGAAGAAAGACGACTCAATGCTAGTTTAAACTTACTAAATAAATTCAGATCCGCATGTTTCAGCACCGAGGTCTCGAAAATTATTCGCGATCCAACATACACAGGTCGCTTGGATCATGTGTACAAAATTCGGGAAATAGATGCCAGGACTAGCAGACTCAAGGACTCCTTCTTCCCACGGACAATACGGGATAACAACTCTAGGGTCACACTCGGAGATAACAAAAATGCCACTTGCCACCCTCGGCGTCTAGGTAACAATTAGTTAAACTCAATTGCATGCACTTTCACTAACCTCCTGTGTGTTGTGTCAAAACCCTTCCCGCATGCCATTAAGTAATGTATTGCTGTTTACAGTATTGTCTTCTCTTCTTTTGCTACCCTAAATTTCCACTTCCATCCCTTGTCCCTCTCCGTGGGTGTGCCCTCCTCCCACCTGCAGCGTTGGCCCAAATTCCTCGTCTTGAGTAGGAGAGATTTTTATGCGGAACGTTCTTGTGGTGGTGGTAATTCGCCTGGCTACTTGCTAGAAACTAGCTTGCACGTTCGTGATTAATTTCTTGCTGCATCCTGGGGTAAAATTATTTGTTGTAGTTAAGCGTATGTACTTGCATGCTTGTGGAGTGAAGGGAGGAAGATGTGTGTTTGCATGTGCGTCGAATGATGGGATGTTACGAAAATGTCCGACTTTATCTGTTGGCGGTTGGAATTAGTTTATCGGATTTCCGGTAATGATGTGTCCTGAGTATATCTTTATATCTAGAAAATCCTCATATTTAATTCTAAATCCGTTTGTATGCGTAAGGAGGAACGATCATAAAATAATAAATATATTTGGAAGCAATGGGCTCCGCGAATTTTGAAGAGGCGTCCTTGGCGTGGATTTCCAGAGAAAGCAATCTTTGTCAGAGTAGATACACGTTCACTAAGGTGGTGCGCATACGTTAACAACATAATCACCCATCACACGAAACTACGCAGAAATCCTTCGCGGCACGAGTCGTCGTTCTGTTGATACTATGAAGCATTTTGATGGACCGTAACCTGACAGATTTCAGAGCACTTTATAAAGATCAACGGGAGAAAATAGAATCGTACTCCGGGCTTGGGTGTCCTGAGCACTAGAAGGAGGTGCACCAATGCGATCCCAGGGAAACCAGGAATATCCGGAATAAAATCGAGAATATCACTCTTTCCCGGGATTAAACCAATCGTCACCAAGTAATAATATGATTGCATCCCTTGTCAGCTTTCAAGCACTCCCGATCCACCATTCGCTTCTGCACCAATCACTGTTATATTTAACAATATATTGGAACATACTATACAGGTACTGTTAATCCGTTGAGAAGGCGCACTAATTAATGAAGTACTGCTTGACAGACGCTCTTTCGAAAAACAAAAGGACGGCCCTAGAGTCTCTTGCAGCTACTTTTCGTGAAAGTGACTCTTTACGGGAACGGTCACTTCACATTGAACAAGGCAAGACGAAACTCTTTCCTACTCAGCACATACCATGAGAATTTAACGGCCGAGTTTCGCCATTATACTCACGCGATTGAAAGGAAAACTGGGGGCAGTAGAATGCCCTTATTGGTGTAATTTTTCTTTGCCAGCCGGAAATACTATATGTTCCACTGGACACACCCTTGTAGTGACTGCGAAAACACAGTCTCATTGTTTTTTCCTGGTGTTTTCGCTTATCTTCTCGTGCCCCCAAATGTTTGCTCGTTTGGGCGTCCCTAGTGTGCCCCATTTTTTTCAACGCGAGAAGTCCTTTGAGTAATGCGCGCGTTTTAAGTGGAGGGAATAAATCTATGACGCCAATTTCTTCGAGCACAGAGCTGAGTTGGTCGCAGCAAAACCTGACCTCTTATTATTTCAAAGATCAAGTATTTTCTTCAAAGGAAATAACACGTTAAAAGGCCCTTCGTTTTGTGTTTGGGAGTTCCTCCCACTTTGAATTTTAACGGTAACATGAAATCGGTCGAATGTTGAAATATAAAATTTCCATCAAGGTGCCAAAGGGGGGGTATTGCGCACTTTCATGGAAAAGTGTTAAAAATTTCAAACCGTGAAATCTATTATTCTCAATTCCAATCCCTTTAATTTTTCGAGAAAAGGCATAATGTGGACGTTTCGATGCAAAATAATGAATTAAACTCTGCTTTTACAGATCCAAAAAATTACTTTCAATGCCCTAAATGCGTTATAATATTCATCCGACTCTCTCTTTTAACGCATTTCTCGGTACATTGAGAAAAATAAAAACTTTCCAACAATGTGGCATAGAAATCGGACGATTGTTGAAATATAAAATTGACGGTTTGTTGAAATGAAAACAACGAAGACGCACGCCGGCGCAAAACCGGAGCAAGGGAGGGGCGTGATAATCCAAGAAATTGAAATTTGGGGATGAATATTAGTAGCATACATAACTTACCGTAGATCATAGAAATAAAACTATATATTGGGAATGTTTTCGTGATTTTCCCTTGTTTGCCTCGTTCGGGGCACAGGTGAAGTAATTCATACAAGCACAGCACACTTTTAAATTAATGGACACGCATGACTCTACGCAAACAAGAACAAGACACTTAGAATGCCAAATAACAATTGATTCAATTGAAAGTTCCAAATATCTATATATGTTCATGTTAATGGATGAAGTAGATGCCAAGGGTCCAATCCGCCATTCCTGATATCGTGGGATGAAAAATAGATTTTAATTTAAATGGGACAATAAGAACCTCCGCCATTCGCATAGTGTAAAGCGTTTCCAATCAATAAAGACCTGGTTGAGTTATGATATTAGACTAGCGAACCGTAGTAACGGATTTACAGCTGTGCAAAATGAAATGAATACCCAAACAACCGTGAACACTTCGTGCTGTCGCATTGAATCGCATTGAATATGAAATAATATTAACTGAGTGTATTAACTGAGTACACGTGTATTGCGTAACACGTGTAATGCGTGCGTGCGCGTGTGCGTGCGCGTGTGCGTGCGCGTGTGTGTGCGCGTGTGTTTGAGCGTGCGTGTGCGTGCGTGCGTGCGCGCATGTGCGTGTGTGCGTGCGTGCGCGTTAAAACGTAAAAACACCGAGAGTTTTTGCAGCAAGCCGCCATGCAGTTTCACTAGGCTCTGCAGCTGCTGCTGTGTCTTCTCCTCCTCACTTGTGTTCAGGACCAAGTGTTCCACCCGTTCAAGTGAAGTTTGGTTCACTTTTTTGTCACGTGTAGCATTTGATGCTACAGAGGCCGAGTGACCAACCCCTGCAGCACTGCGGTCGTTGGATGACGACGCCTGGGAGCCCGCTTGCTCTCTCCCTAACGGCGCCGGTACTGGGGTATCCCTCCCCTGCACCGTAACTGCTTCCCTCTGCTCAACTATCATAATTGGTTTATTTTCGGGGTTCCTTCCCCTATTTGGCTTTTTTGTCCACCCTGGGTATTTTAATTGCCCAGTACCCTCTATATCTAGCGAGCATTCCCCTATCCGCAACCTGGGGAGGCGCCGGATGGGAGAAGCCAACGAAACTCCACACCGTTGTGTGTGTGTGTGTCTGTGTGTGTGTCTGTCTGTGTTTTTTTTATAGAGTTCAGGGGAAATACCTTATGCACTGACAGACAGGGGACCTGTATTAGGTGTCCTGTCCCTCGTGTCGGACTCCCACCGACTAAAACCCCTCGTCTCTTCTTCTGTGGTCTTGATGTTTCTCCCACGGTACTGCTGGTAGCTATTACTTCGCGAGAGAGACCCTTAGCCGTAGCTGTTCCCCTATGGTTAACCTCCTGTTTCCACGATTGTGCTCCTGGCGCGCTCTTCACGGCGCAGTTCCTTCATGATGATTGTGATGAAGTCGCAGATCCCGCTCTGATGTCAGCATTTGCTCCACCAGGTTTTCCGGCGTCAGTCGAGTGTGTATCCTCGAAACAAGGTCGTCTCGCGATGCACGGAATCGTGAGCACTCAAATATCACGTGCTCAGCATTCTCCTCCACTCCTGGGCACGATGGGCAGTACGGTGCATTATCATGATTATATTTATGGAGGTACGCCCGAAAGCATCCATGACCCGATAGAGCTTGCGTCAGGTAGTAGCTTAGGTCCCCGTGTGACCGGTTTACCCATTTCGCTATGTTTGGAATTAGCCGGTGTGTCTACCTTCCCTTAGTTGAGGTGTCCCACATTCTCTGCCACTCCTTGACACTTCCTTCTCTCATTTCTTCCTTGGTCTCATCTGAGTTCTCCCGCTCATACCACTTTTTCCTCTCATTTGCCAGAAGCTCTACTGGCACCATACCGGAAATAACGTTTATGGCATCCTCGGACACTGTCCGGAATGCGCTTGCCACACGCAAAGCACTTATCCGGTAAGGTGCTGCTACTTTCCTTCGGCACCCCTTCTTCCCCAGTGCATCAGCCCATATGGGTGCATAGCCCATAGGTGAGCACTGAGGTAGTTACTGATGCCAGCAGTTGCCTTCTTTTCTGCTTGGGGCCACCAACATTGGGCATTAGCCGTTGCAGTATAATCGCCACTACAGAGGCTTTGCCGCTGACTTGCTCCACCTGCTTCTTGAAATTTAACCTGGCGTGAAGAGTCACGCCAAGGTACCGAATGAACGGCCGCGATGTGATCTCGGCATCACCGGCGTAAAGGGTCACTTTCTCGGTCTTCTTTCTGCTGGAAACGAGGAGCGCTTCTGTTTTATGTTCTGCAAGTTGCAGTCCGGCAGAAGACATCCATTTCCTGATCTCAGAGAAAACCTCCCCGAATATGGCGATGACTTTCTCCACAAGTTTAGCGGTAATTACCACCGCCAAGTCATCTGCGAACGCCACGAGGCGCACCTCAGGAAGGAGTCTCAGCAGCAGTAAAGAATTGTAGAGGATGTTCCACAGAAGTGGCCCCAGTACTGAGCCCTGAGGAACCCCTCCAGTCACACTATATGTCTTCGGGCCTTCATCAGTGTTGCACACTAGAGACCTGTCACCCAGGTAACTCGCCACCATCCTTGGCACATTTAACTCTTTTAGAGCCACCATGACACAGTTCCATTTCGCCGAATTGAAGGCATTTGTGATATCAAGAGTGGCGATCAAGCAGTACTGCCTGGAGCCTCTTGTGTATCTTTTTCCTGATATTGCATCTTTTGCTGTATTCACTACCTTACTTATCGCATCCAACGCAGAACGCGATTTTCTGAAGCCATACTGGGTTTCTGCCAGCAGAGGATCCACGACCTCCTCGATCCTGTTGTAGATTATCCGTTCGAGGACTTTTCCGGCTGTGTTCAACATACAGAGCGGACGATAGGATGAAGGTTCGTCCGGAGGTTTTTTCCCTTTGAGTAGCAGAACTAATCTCTGCCATTTCCATTTATCCGGGAATGTCCCGTCCTTGAGACATGTGTTGTCTCATGTGTCATCTAGGAACATTGCCGGTGCAACCTTGACAGCTGTCTTCAATGCAACGTTCGGGATCCCGTCGATGCCGGGGGCTTTGTTGTTTCCCACCCTTGTTGCAGTGAGCATCTCCTCTTCCGTGATGACTGGGATGTCCTCGTCCATCTTCTCCTCGATGCCGTAACTCTCCTCTTTCTGTTCAGGGAAGAGAGTTGATATAATTCTCTTGAGCAGCTCTGGACAGGTTGGCGATGGCATGGACCGACTCTTCACCCGTCTCATGACGATCTTGTACGGCCTGCCCCACGGGTCACTATCGACCTCACTGAGAAGCTCTTTCCAACTCTCGATTTTAGCTTCTTTGATGGCCTTTTTTAGTTCCCTTCTGGCATCTTTGAACTTTTCTTCCATTACGGTGAACGTGGACTTTCCTCGAGCCCGTTGAGCTAGTCTACGAGCCCGGTGACACTTACTTCGAAGACTTGCAATCGTCTCACTCCACCAGTATACCGGGGGTCGACGGTCATTATTTGTCTTCCGTGACATAGTGACGTCACATGGTTCAGTTACTCTTCGCATGACCTCCTCCACTTTTCCCATCGAGTCCTGATAGTTCACAGGGCGAGTGTCCAATGCTTCGCAAAAGAGCTCAGCTTCGAACAGTTTGGCCCTCCAACCCCTCGAGTTCGATCTTGACGGTTTGGCCCCTCGCTTCGCGTCCTCGTTTATCTCCCACAGTATGTCCCACAGTATGGCCTGATGATCACTGTACGCGTAAATGTCCTGCACCTTCCACGAGGAACGGTGTCCTCTTACAAGGCTGCTACTGACAAAGGTGAGGTCCACAATGGATGAGGAATCTCCCTTGACGAAGGTAGGCTTGCTGCCTGTGTTGAGCAGGACCACATCTAGTGTGGACCCGGCCTCAAGCAGGGCTTGCCCCCTCGCATTCGTCCTCCTGCTGCCCCAGTCCACCGCCCATGCGTTGAAGTCGCCAGCAATGGCTACTGGGAAGCGTTCCTTCGCATCTGAAGCCAGCCTGGTAAGGAAATCCTGGAACTCATCCAGAGTCCAACTGGGTGGTGCATAGCAGCTGTAATAATGTATGCCCTGGATCTTTACTCTCACAAAGCCCAGATCTGTCTGGCAGGCTGTATCCTGAAATGGGTACCTCCCGCAGGACCAGATCACAGCCTTCCCACTTCCATCGGACACCCAAGGTTGGGTATCCAGATGTCTGTAGGGTTCCGAGAGTATGGCCAGATCCGGCTTCCGCTCCCGCACCGTCTGCATGAGCAGATCCTGTGCTGCCTCACAATGTTGGAGGTTGAGCTGTAGTACCTCCATTTTCTGAGCTTAACGGCCACCTGGAGTGCCCGCACATACACCGGGCATCGAAAACTGCCTTCTATATGGCCAGCAAGCTCCTTGTCACTTTTGCCATTACATAGTGCACAGTGCATAGTGTACATGTCTCATACTGCTCAGGTGCGAGTGGGGAACGGAGAGTCCGGATGGGCAGTGTTAGGAAGAGGGGCAAGGCAGGGTTGCCCATTGTCACCGGTGCTGTTCAAAGTATATGTGGAGGAAATGATTAAAGAGGCATGGGAAGAACTGGAGGTAGGAATGAAAGTCGGAGGGGAATTCGCAAAATCAGTTAGGTTTGCTGATGACCAAGCATTAGTTGCTCAGTCAGCCAAGGGGTTGCAAGCATTGCTGAGTGAATTGGAGGTTCAGTGCGATAAATATGGGATGAGAATCAATATTAATAAAACAAAGTTTATGCGATTTTCCAGAAAGAAAAAGGCTAAGATAAAAATTAAAATAGGAGGGGAAAAAATAGAGTAGGTAGAACAGTTTACGTGTCTCGGAAGTGTTTTGGACCAATAAGGTCAAAGTAGTAGGGACGTAAGGAGAAGAATTGCGCTAGGCAAGGAGGCTCACTCAAGGAGGAGGGAGTTGATGACGGGGACGTTGAGTAGGGATGTTAAGACAAGACTCGTAAAAACTCTGATATGGAGCGTGGCTATATACGGCGCGGAAACGTGGTCGTTGAAGCAGAAGTTAATAGAGGGGAGAATGTTGGGCAAGCGAGGTAAGGGCAGGAACCGGGGAGGGATGTTGGACAGGATGAAGGGAAGAAAGAAGTAAACAGAGATGAAGAGGGACCTGATTTAGATTAGGTTGCTAAATTGGGTATTTGTTTGGAGTTACAAAATGTGTATTTGATAGTTATGTCTATCCAAATTTTTTGATTAACAACTGCTGCTACTTCACTCGATTTCAACATTTCCTTCATATGTGTAAAACTAATGGGTAGAACACATTTACATGAATATATCTTTGATTAAACAATCGTTCGGAATGGATTTTTTCAATAAATAATAAAATATTAACAATCTTGCATCATTGGGATGATTACAAATTGGGCTTCTTTAGTAATTTATCTATTATTGTTCCTAACATGCAATGCTTTCAACATGGGCTACTCTAGTCTCCAAAAAAAAAGCTAATTTGAAATGCTGCTTTCTTAACCTAATTCGAATTGCTAATTTGAATTGTGCCTTTGCTGTCAAAACACCATCGTACCTTGGGCGTCATAAAACTGATACATTTCCTAGTCTTAATAATACAAAAAATCTACGCAAACATTTGATTTGGCAGATACTTACTTAAGAAATGGTGTCTCAAAATCTTTTGGCACCACCAGAAATCGGTGCCATAATTTACAAGTGAATTTTCATTGAGGAATGATTTCAACAGATGGAATTAAGATGTAATTTTTTCCACGAACGATGAGGGATCAGAATAACATTGTCCGACCCCAGTGCCATTTCTTCGTCAATTCAGGTTTATGTAATTCTTGCTCCCAGGCTGAAAAGTGTACGCCGACAGTCTTCGAGATGGTTGGGCGTCTCTTGTGTACAAAATCACGACTCTAATGAAAAACTTTGTATTTCCTCCACCGCAGAATACATTGCGGCCTTCTCGATAAATTAAAAGGTGATAAACCTCCAGGGATATTACTATAGGCATACCGAAGCCTTAACACATACTAAATATGTGACATATTAAATGAAATAACATTTTTTTGAGAAAAAAGTAAATTAATCCACTAATATGCACCAATCCACCTAATGCAAATCATCTTCAGTTAAGAAAACAGTAAGAGTCATCGAGGAAGTATATATAGACATACTCAGATATTTGGATTAATTATACAGGCATAACTAAACATGGAAACAAGTCTGCAATGCCTAAATGGATGCGCTTCTCACCGGAAGGGAATGACTTAAATGGCCACATTCACTCGGCGCTGAGACATACTCCTCGCCTAGTTTTAAGTACTAAGTTTCGCCAAAAATGACTAGCAATGTTCTGACCTCAACTCTCCTGCCTTTGATACAACAAGAAGCGTCACGCTGAATTATCCGATCCGAATTTTGATAAACAAGCCATAATGAAGTGTACTAATTGTTTCCATATGTTCCAATCATGGGGTCGCGGCAGTCAAGGGGGTAGAGCGTTGGACTACTGACCGGAGGGTCCCACGTTCGATTCCCGGGCAAGGTTGATTATTCGGGTACGAGATCTTCCTGGGAAACCATAACCGGCGCAGGGAAAGGAACTGGCCCCCCTATCCTGATGTGTGAACATTCACACGCCGTCGGGCTTAGTACACGGGTGAGCTCTACCATCACCCTGTGAATGCTGATTTTGATTGCATTTAATGGGAAAATCATGATTTTTTCTTCATTCTGTTCTTCATATTATGCATTGGAATGTTCAATTCGTTATGCTCGGTTTTAGAAGCGATGACTTTGGAGGACCAAGTGAAAGAATTTCGGAAAAAAGAGGTCCCACTTCCAATGTTCTTATACACAAACGTGGCGAAGGCCAATTGACCGGGAGTGGATAGATCCCGGACACCCGTTTTCACGAAATCCAGGGGCGAAGAGGAAATTACTCCCTGGTCCACACCGGATTTCCAAAACCCGGTTGGGAGCCAGAGCGCTCACCCTCCGGGATCTCCTTCTCTCACCTGCGGGCCTCCAGGCGCGGCAATCACACATGTGGATCGCAGGCCGGATGGTATGGCCGTACGGGGACAGTAAATCAATTACATTGTGTGGAAGTATCCCTTTCTTATTAAGGTTTATTTTTCGGTTATGTCTCCCCGCCTTATTAGTCGTATCTCACGACAGGCAGTGATACTGCGGGAGAACTTTCAATCTCCCTGCCCGGATGAGGGTAGGTGGATTGAGACCAACCAAAGAGATGATAAGAGTCACCGCGAAAGAGGAATTCAATGCTACCCAAGGACATGCCAGTGCACTGCACAGTCCGTCGGATGGGACGCAGTTGACTCATCGCACTGCCGAGGCGGGATTGGCAATGCTGCCTAGGTATAAAGGTGTCCAGTGTATTAAGTTTCTCATTGTCAGGTTTCGATTATCTAGATCATGGGGCCGCTCTCTAAAATTAACGGTTGCATATTGGTACGTATGTAGTCAGCCTACAAAAACTATTTTGAAATGTGCTTACTCTAGCTAGCATCATTAGCAAAGGGTTGAAGTACGCGATAAATCCGATCTTCAGCTTGGATCAATTGTCGTTGGCCATTGTCCTGGTGCTGTATCAATGATTAATTTTCATCACTGGGGATCGGTTTCGGTGTGGGTACTGGCCTCCCACCCAGAAGGTTCTACTTTGAATCCTAGAGGCGGCAGGTATTTTTCAGTGGTGTCTCGATCCCTACGATGAAGATGTTTTGAGCGAGATGGCAGGGAATGAAGAGCTGGAAGATGCGGGCAGTGGCGGAGAGCGAACAAGTGTAATGGGAGACTATGACGCCCGCCTCGAAAAGGGAGGGGATGTGAGGGAGGAGGGTTAGGACGAGAGAAGGGGGGACAAGAATGAAAGAGGGGAAAAACTGTACCCTAAATGGCCTGGGCGATGAGTGCGTTGGGTTGGTGAAATGAGTGAAGGAGGAGGGAGGGGGATAAGTTTGTTTGGGTGTAGGTCCTTTCACGTTGACCCATCTGATGGTTTCGCAAGTGGGAGGGGAAATAAGTGGAGGGGTGAGAGTGAGTTCAATTAGCGCGGGTGCATTCGATCATGGCAAACGCAGCGACCGAGTTTGGTTCAAGCCGATTCCCAAGTGAGTAGGCTGTCATTCAAACCGGAGTGAGTCGGGGCTGCTGTACGTAAATTTGACACAAGATATTTGGGGGACGTTGGTGTGGGCCATTTCACTAAGTCTCCTTATTGCAGACAAGGGTGTGGTGGCCCGTGTTGGACCGCTTGTGGGAGGGAAAGGTGTTTTGGGCCAAGGGAAGTCTGGTGTGTAATCACCCACCGCCGCACACCCTAGTGATGGCTCGCAGGGTACTAAATAAAAATAACATATAATTTCAGAAATAAATTAATTGAAATCAGCTGTATATGATCCCAATGAAAAACGTTTCTCTTTGGGAGACGGTACAAATTTGATACAATGACGATTTCGTCGGGAAAAAGAGAGGCCATATATAACATGTCTAACATGTATAACCTCAAAAAACTTTAAAATGGCTCAATTTCGGGTGCAATCAAGCAGATGGGAAGAAGCTCGCCTACTCGAGTCAAACCTGGCCTTTCCTCACCACCGCTCTCCCTTTCCCTCTCTGTCCCATTTCAGCATTGCCCTCCCGGAGCGAACATCATCATCTTTCGCGCTATCCAAAATTGACTGGACGACCTTAAGGCGCAAGAAGACAAGCGAGTGTTGGCCAGGTTATCGCGAGCAGACAACTCTCGGCTTTGTTCGTCGGTGACCTCTCGCTACAATTTTACTTTTTGTTGAGATGTTTCCTGAACCACCCTTTTCGCTTACTCGCACGATTTTTAAGCGTTTTAAACAGCGGGAATATTTTGTCCGGAGTACAATGAGTAAAACCCCTCTTTTGGTGGAAGGTGTCAATTGTCTCATCCCCTCCGCTGTAAATTACTCCATCATTCCAGTAATCCCCGCTATCATTCAATATTACCTTGCATAGACCTGAAACATCTACATATATTTCCTCTTTCCATCTCTCCCTTTATATTCTCTAATTTTCCAGTCCTCAACATTGTCTTAACGTTCCTAGTTCATATGCTAACTGATTCGGTCTTCGTCTTTGTCTCCTGTGCTGCTGCTGCTCTCAGTTTTGCTCTCCAAGGGTTTGGTAAGTTGATGACTGCCGACGACTCTCTGCCGATTGGCCCGAATCCCGTAGTTACCAACACTCATTTTCTTTATACTGTCCGTCATGAAAACCATGGGATTAATTATCGAGATGGTTTCCCGCTACCTTCTTCAATATTGTTCTTAATGTGACACCATCTCTCAACCTGCATCACTGGCTGCACAAATGGACTCAGACCAGTCTTAGCAACCGCGCTGGCAGGAGCAATTATCATTGTTCCTGCCAGCACAAATCTAGGGGTCATCGAAACGCACTAGCCCTTCCAATCACGTGAAGGTTGAGGTCCATGATAAGGGGGTCTTTAATAGAGCCTACTCAAATTGTAATATAAAATTTCGAGAAACTGCGGGAGTCACCTGCGGGAATTCAAAATAGCTACCCAGACCGCCCGAGAAGCTCTCTCTTAGAGACCGCTCTCTTAATTGAGAAGTGACACCTAAACATATGCTGTAATAGTTTGCACTTCCTGATAACCCCCCCTGCACTAAACAGTTTCTATCTGTTCTGTACAAAGCATGTTCCAATCATATTTACTATGCCATCTGTGCTAAGCACAAGCGGGAAACATCCTCACTGTGATACATCTGTGCTAGCGGATAATATCCCTGATGGTAAGGAAATAAGTAGAATTAGAGAATACCACAATACCTGAGTTCATTTTTATAGCATAACATTGATACTATTAGTTCTTTTTTATTCAATGAACAATCGTACAATTTTCTCCAGAAAAATTGTATATATCATGGTCATTAGAGAATTATGCACACTACGTATGCTATATATACTATGTATGGAACTGAGAGTACCTTAGAAGGATGCCATGTCCAAAGATAATGTTGGCAGTATTTTAGGCATTTAATAAATGTAATCATTTAAAAATTGTATTCTGGCAAATTTTTATGGCAAACTCAAAAAATATCCATGGATTGTCACTGATATTGCAGTCAAAACTTCCATTTAATACATTTGTCCCACCATTAGGCAATTATATTGATTATCAAAATAACAGATCAGATAGTACTCACACATTGATAGTGATTAATGGGCATATCTTTATGTGCCGTAATAATAAATAAGCCTATCAAATTCTCACACTACAGTTGCAAATGTAAATGTTAAATTTTCATTCTCCCTTGGTCTTTCCACACAGATTAGTGGCATATTTAAACACCCCCATGCATATGCATTAAAATCTTAACAACACATGTACACTCATTATTTTTCATCTATTACGATCTGCGGAAGACGATTGAGAATCAACCATTTTTTCCCATGCTAAAACATGAATCATCTTGAATAATACGAGGAGCATACTATTCATTTTCATCTGTTACACAGAGAAATGAATTCATTTTAAATAATATTCGCATAAATATATTCTGAGGCTTGAATGAAAAAAATATGAGGTATATAATCTGATGAGCAAGAAGGGAAGTGAGAGAATTCAAGCTGCCATTTATGTCCTATGTAAAACTTCTTCATTCTAAAGTAAACTATAAACAATAATCGTAATATATCTAGCATCTTCAGTATATATATATATGTATGTATAAATATGATACATTCGACCCGATTTGCTGGGAAGAAGAACAATCGAATAATGGCTGAATAACTGAGACGAAGACTATTACAATTGTCCACTCTACAGTAAGTGGAGCATTGTAACAGTCTTCGTCTCTGTTATTATGGAACAGTGCCACCACATCACACCTGAATCTCTAATTTATATTATATTTAATGGCTGCATATAATAATGACAGATTACTAAGTTACGATGTATATAATCCCTCTAGCTCCATCATTTGCATTAATTCTGATCTCATGTACTGTTTGCTGGAAAAAGCATTATTAAATTGTCCTCTGTCTCTAATTATTTTGGTCCAAGGCGCATGGTTTAAGAAAGCTTAACTGATCCACCCGTTCTATTTTTACCCTCTACTTTTGAATGCTTTGGTTTAACTTAGCCTTCCTTGTTAAAAAACAACGTAATCCTAATTTTTAGCACATTAAGAAACTTATAGCTATCACACCAATTTTCTAATGCGTTCAACATTGCTCGGAGCGTCTTGAATCACTGGCTAACAAAAGCTTGATCATTCGTCGACCTAATTTGTTTCATGAATTACCCAACCCTGCACCACCTGCTAAATCTTTGCAATATCCTTATTATTTCTCTTCCGCGTGCTTCACCCGATGATTATCTTCCAGATGACAGTTTGCGACAAGCTTTCTTTTTGAATTCATCATCGGCCCTTAAATACGCTCATCAGTTTAATAGCTCTCCAATGGGTGGGAAGAGAGTTTTTTTTATGTACTGTCGTTTTGAGTCGTCGTCGAACTGAGTTTTTTATGTCGTGGATATATCTAACTATAATCCAACCGTATCCCCACAACCCCAAGTCTTCGTTGGCATTCTCGTATTGCCTGTCCCTCTCCGTCTTACTTCCATTCCCGAATCCTTCGCTTTCTCAGCTTTTGTCCTCCTGACTCGCTTTTTCAATTCCCGAGCTACTTGGAGGCAATCGTGTCAGTTTGATATCCATTCGACTTGGTCTGTTGGCGGTCGGAATCAGTTTATCGGATTCCCAGTAATCAAATGTCCCGAGGATTTCTTAAGAACTTGAAATTCCTCATCTTTCATTCAAATTCCATTCGTATGCGTTTCAAGGGTCGATCTGAAACTATAAATATTTTTGGAAATTTGTCCACCTCGAAATTGGCGGGGGGCTTGGCCTACGCGCTACGAAATCGGAGTGACCGCAAACCGTACCCTAATGGAGCGAAGGGGAGCCCGTGGCCTGGCTTGCGGCAAGGAACGGAGGGATGGAGTGCACTACAAGTCGTTCTGTTCTTTCACGGTGCCGATTCCCCCATTTTTATTCTCTCGCTCTCCTTTCGCTTTCACCAACTCCTGCCTTCCTTTGTTTCCCTATTGAAAGACGAGCAAACAACTTCCGAATTCTTGTACTTCTGGATTTTTTCCCGACTTGGTTTGTCGCAGATCGGAATGAGTTTATCGCATTTCCTGTAATATTTTATATTTTTCAAAGCTTCCAATTCTCATCTATTTCGAAAAATCCATGGCAATGCCTTACAGGGAAAGATATGAAACTAATGAAGATTATTAGGAATGTGGGCCGCGTCGAAAATGGAACGGGTCGACGGTATTCGAACCCGCGGCGAGTTCGGAGTCACCGCAAGCCGTGTTCTCTCGTGGGGTGACTGGTATATCGTGATCTGGTCTATGTGATGGGCCGGTGGGAGTGAACGAGGGCTGGTTCTCTCCGGTTCTCGACGGCACCCATTCGACCCCAGTGACGGCCATTTCGGCCCAATCGTCAGTCATCGTCTTCACCCCCTCCCTCCTCTCCCCCCTGGTCATTCCTACCCTCACCGCGACCGGCCGCCCGTCTCGCCAGTAAATTCGGTACATTTGCTTGATCCTCCTTCCTCCTCATGAGTGCATCCCTCCCCCTCCCTCATCCTTGCTTCACCTCCTACCCTCTTTGCGTTACCCACCCTCCTATTCCTCCCATGTATGGCTCTTCTCTCGATGCAAGTTGGTCTCCTCTTCCCCCAAATGTCCCCCCCCCTTTAGTTTTCCACTCTCCCTCATGCCCTACCGCCTCTTTTCCTCGTCCTTCCCTATTTAAAGGCGATCGGCTAACCTCGGTGTTCTTTCGCCCCCCCCCTTAATTTCCGTCGGTTCAGGAAGTCGTCCGTGTCAGCTCGCAAGATATGAAGTCCAAGATCGTCGTTTATATTGCATCCGAGAACGAGAAGGGGTCTTCATCCATCGATGAAGATGTAAGTCATTCATTTGCCTGTATTTTATTCCCAAATTATGATTATCACTAGGGTGGAGCGATATACGTCCAATCACGCGTTTATGACAGGCAAAACTTCACGGCGGTAAATAAATTTTTTGAATCTTCGACGAAAACTAATAATTTCTGTGTACCATGTCTTGGCTCCATCTGAATTTTTCGAATCAACTTTATGTAATTGTATACCGCGTTAAAAGTAACTCGTCGTAAGAACTCGAATAGTTTCATTTTCGAAAGGTTATTAAAGAATTTTCGAAATGTTATAATGATTTAACTAAGCCAATTGAAATTAGTAGAATATTTAAAAATTGTTTTTCGTTATTAAAAACGAGATTTGTTCTGTTTCAGGAGTACACTATCACAATTTTGACATTCGTCATCATCCTGGGTTTTTTTTTCTTTCAGAAGCGTGACATTTTCTTTGTTGCACGTTGTTTAGTACGCGTCAAAATTGTTTCTTTCCATGGAGACAGTGGTTTGGATGTCTTCTCTTGTAATTACAAATTGTCCGTTTAAATTTTACGTAACTTCTATGGATTTCGCCAAAATGGCCTCGTTAACATGATATCCTTCGAGGAGTCATTACCCTTCCAGATCGCAGCAAGCAAATCCTCCTTGATAACACAGGCCAACAGTGGTTTTGATGCTGGAGCTTTCAATGCTGATTTAAAGAACAATTGGGGTGCTGAATCCAATTATGACACTAGTTTTTTCCTATCAGCTATAGTTTTCAAGATATAGATATGTTGTTACTTACGTAAAAAATCTTCTACATGACGATATGGGAATATTATATTAATAATAAAACCCACTAAATATAAAAACTTGATTTATTTCTAGGGCTGTTAAATCACCCACAAACACAACAGAATTTTACAATACAATTGAACACAAATACTAAAATTTTTTACTGTAATAAAACAAATTGAAAAGAAAAAAATACATAAAAACATCACTCAACACATCGGAAGCTTCTTTTGTGCGATTTTCTTGAGTGCACTTTGTTCAAACAGTCTCGTTTTAAGCACCAGTAGTAATCTGCCATCATATGGTTATCCCATCTTCCTTGGTAGCGAGCTTCCAATGTTTTTATATCCTGATGAAATCTTTCACCTTGTTCTTCACTTGTGTGTCAAAAATTTCCAAGAAAATTGTTTAAGTTGCTCTGTAGGTAGTGAACTTTTGTGCTCATATTACATCCAAGTGATTTGAAGTTACTGAGCATAATTTTTACCAGCTCAATACAATTTTCACTTTTGTGATTTCCTAGAAAATTTTTATTAACCTCAACAAATGACATCCAACTAATTTTTTCAATCTCATTCATTGGCTCGACAAAAGCAGGATCCTTTGTAAGTTGTCTGATTTGTGGCCCCTCAAAAATACCAGCTTTAAGTTTTTCAATACTTATATGGGGCATCTTTAGTCTTAAGTAGCCGAAGCATGGTCCATCCTTGTCAAGAGCCTTTACAAATTGCTTCATTAGGCCTAGTTTAATATGTAGAGGCGGTAAGATGATTTTCTCTCTTTCAACTAAAGATTCAGCAATGATGTTTTCTTTCCCAACAACCAAGTTTTCTCTCTTAGGCCACTCCTTCTTAATCCAGTGGTTTTGTCTATCCCTGCTATCCCAGAGGCACAAAAAACAAGGATATTTTTTGTAGCCACTTTACTGCCCAAGAAGAAAGTTCACCATTTTTAAATCTACACAAATCACCCAGCGATGTTCCTGGTATTTTATCTTCTGTTAGACCTATTGTATCGTATTCTTCTTTCATTTTAGTTGAATGAGCGATTGGTATTGCGCCAAACCTGTTACCATTGTGAAGAAGTACACATTTTAAACTACGCTTGGAGCTATCAATAAATCTTTTGCCGAAGTCGATACAAACGATTTTTGTTTTTTAATCTCATTGGCCTACAATATAGAAATATACATAAAACTTATTGACAGTTTATTGAAAATAAAAGGAACACCGCAGAGTGGTTATAAATTAGTATACTTATAGATTTATTTAACTTTGAAAATTATTTTCCGGAATATATCAAATATTAAAACAACTAATCGTAAGATGTGCCATATCTAAAAAAGTAGAGCTGTTAAATAAAAACGGATTTCATATTTGGATTCAGCTCTACAAATATAGTTAAAATCATCACAAAGATTCCCGGCACCAAAAAAAAAATTTTTTTGTAGGCCTGTGTAATCAAACGGGATTTCTTCGCCCATGTTCGTCTAAAAGGCATGTCATTGGCAGGGAACCAGTGTTCAACATTTCCTTTTCTCTCCAACTCGTGGTGCAACTCCTTTCATGCACTTTCCCCCCAATTATTCAAATTCTTTCCTTTTTCTTCGAGCATGGCACTTTGCAGAATGACTTCAAAGATGATGTCCATGCTCCATAATATTCTTAGATTTTTTGAGCTGGTAGGGTGCTGATCGATTTTATCAAACATAACATGACAACGGCAGCTATAAAATTTCAACCATTCGCCTAATTGCTGCCAAGTATTCAGCTGACTTGTTTAATTTCTTCTGCTGTCATTGTTGGCTGCCATTGTCCATCCAATGAAGAAATTATGCCAATTAATTCCCAACGGCACGCAATGAACATTGTTTCTAATTAATTCACCACCTCACTCGTCCTCTCCGTTAGCGTTTACGTTTTTCTCCTAGCTTCACGGGCACGTCTTTCAGCTGCCATTCACCATTCGTGTCGCTTTCCCCATCGAGACACCAATGCCATGCATTCGACGATTGCTTTCTATTTTACTCCCGTCGTCACGAGTGTTCACGACGTCTAACACTAAGTCACCTGAAGAAGGGGCGAATGCATTTCCATCATAATGTGTCCACGCTGAATTAGTGGAAGCTCTTGCATGACTGTCGGGACCTTCTTCGCCATTGTCAAGGGAACTTTTTTCTCATTCCATGGAATTGAAATCGGAGAGAGCATAAATTGTTTCATCTTCAGCGGATAATCCTTCACGAACAGACATTTGTCTGTTGTGTCAACTGTCAAATTCATTAATCTTAAATAAATCCACTTTTTTTGGGTTGGTAACGTCGAAACGTTTAAAATTTTAAAGTCAACGCTTGCACAGTTGGTAAAAGTTCAAGTAGCTCTTTCGAATGAGGTAATGCTCAAGCGGATCAGAGGCAATTAAAAAATCCACTCTTTTTGGGCTGGTAATGCCGAAGCGGTTTTAATTTTAAAGTCGAAACGTGCACGGTTGGACCGAGTTCTGGTATCTCTTTTGAAAGAGTTATTACTCAAGCGGATCCAATGAATGAAATTAATAATTTTTAATTCTTTGTAACTCAAAAACGGTAAACGATACAAAGCTGAAAATTTAAAAGTTTATAGAATTTGTGATGCTCTTTCGAATAAAGTATTACTTAAGCGGATCGGTCGAAATTTAAAAATCCACTTTTTTGGTTGGTAACTCTTACATTTTAATGTTGACACATGCACGGGTGGAAAGAGTTCAAGTAGCTCTTTCGAATAAGGTATTACTCCAGCGGATCGGAGGCAATTAAAAAATAAATTTTTTTGAGTTGGTATGGCCAAAACGGTTTAAATTTTTAAGTCAACCCTTGCGCGGTTTGAAAGAGTTCAAGTAGCTCTTTCGAATGAGGTATTACTCAAGTGGATCGGAGGCAATTAAAAAATCCACTTTTTTGGGTTGGTAATGGCGAAACGGTTAATATTTCAAGGCTGACACTTGCACGGTTGGAAAGAGTTCAAGTGTCTCTTTCGAATGAGGTATTACTCAACCAATTCGGAGGCAATTAAAAAATCCATTTTTTTTGGGTTGAAACGCCGAAAAGGTTTTACTTTTATGGTCGAAACGTGTACGGTTGGACCGAGTTCTACTATTTCTTCCGAAAGAGATATTACTCAAGCGGATCGAATAAATGAAATGACTAATTTTTAATTCTTTGTAACTCATAGAGATCTGAAAATTAAAAAGTTTACAGAATATGTGACGCTCTTTCGAATGACGTATTACTCAAGCGGATCGGACGAAATTTAAAAATCCACTTTTTGGGTTGGTAACGCCGAAACTGTTAACATTTTAAGGTTGAAACTTGTACGGTTGGAAAGAGTTCAAGTAGCTCTTTCGAATGAGGTATTACACAAGCGGATCGGAGGCAATTAAAAAATCCATTTTTGGGTTGGTAACGCCGAAACGGTCAAAAATTTAAAGTTGACACTTGCACGGGTGCAAAGAGTTCAAGTAGCTCTTTCGAATGAGGTATCACTCAAGCGGATCAGACTAAATTTAAAATTCCACTTTTTTGGTTGGTAACGCCGAAATGGTTAAAATTTTAAGGTTGAAACTTGCACCGTTGGAAAGAGTTGAAGTAGCTCTTTGGCATTGGAACCTCTAAATCCAGTGATTACTGTTGCATTTCAATGATTGCCGAAGAACAATTGAAAAGCTTTCGATATAAATTGTACCAACTTAACCCAATGGTCACTAATACCTTTACAATACACTTAAACTTCTAGAATATCCTAACACAATAGAATTGTAAGTGTGGTTCACTCCATTTAAATTGATACTACTGTACAGCTTTGTAAGCAAACTTTCTGCATGTTAGTACAAAGTTTCAATTTGAGTCAGGATTTACTGTGTAACCATTCCAAGTCAATAATCCACCATAGTAGATTTTAGAGGCCAAACATAAGTTTTAAAAATTGCCTTTATTTGCTACATTTGCACATGGCTCCAGGGAATTACTACAACAATAGTCTTGAACTAAGGAAGACCTTGGACATTCACCGTTCATGTATAATGACTAATTCAACCGGCAAAAGTAACCTTGTGTAAATTAATGGAGTTGAAGAGTAAAGAGGCCCGGCCAGTGAAAATGGTTTCAGATACATCCATATTTGGAGCGCCATCAAGCGTTCGATTGGAATAAAAGGATACCGTCCTGTTGGGAGCATGCAGTTACTCCTACATTTGAAAGTGTACGTGTCAATATGACAAATAACGGAAAATGATCGCTGCATAATGGAGAATCACTGCAAGAACAGAAAATGCATCACTGCAACAACAGAAAAATCTTGAGATCACATTACACATGGTGGACTCTACTGTGTTTTTGGGTCAAAGCTTATAACTGCAAGATAATAGGTTAGTTAAGCAGTTTCATGAAATATTGATATTCCCCGTAATATCAACGAAGGGACTGGAGTTTCTGGCACTCATTTGGACCACAAGTTTTCTAGGAAAGACTATTAAGGAGCAGTTAACGTAAGCAGAAGCAGCTGTAATGAAATATTTTCTCATTGCTAAAATATTTTGGAATGCAATATTTCCAAAAACCTCAATTGGGCTCATCTTTTAAAGAATGTAAGATTGTAACATTGCGTAATGGAACTCGTCCGAGTCTGATATTCTCCTACAACATAAACGCAGTAAATAAGATACATTGTTCATCGATTCAATTGATTTAATAGCTTTACAGCTCCTCCGCAATTTTTCATCTCACACATCCCAACTTTAAACACTCCCAACCTCGACTCCATCCAGCTCTTTCGGAGACGTAAACCATGAGCATAAAAGTTTTTGTGGTGATATCAAATCCAATGCAGGTCAATGAGCCAAGGTTAACCACTGAAAATTTCTGATACTATCGGGATTCGAAAGCATGCCCCTGGTGTGGCCAATACACTATCCATAGCACCAAACTGACCCTGGTGCTAGCTGTAGATTTTTTCATTTCAAATGACGTTGCTGGCTCATAGATGCTGATAAAGCAATTGTACAGACGACCATGGTTATGCCAAGATCTTACAAGATCAGTAACTATGCCAGTCAATGAAATGAGGTTCAGGAAATAGGGCAGGCATTAGTCAGTATAACCTTCTTGAATACTAATTAATACTAGTAAATGGCTGGAAAAAATTGGAATGGCCTTAATTCAGGGTGGATGGTGAAGCTGCCACTAGAGGCCACGCTTGCAAACAAAATTTCGGTGAAGGGAACAGATTTATCAATTTTTCGGTTGTATACAAGCCTAGTAAAGTGATTACTTTCTCAGATGAACTACTAATTATTACTGGAAATAGTTAAATAATGCATTCAAAATTATATTTCCAGGATACAAATTGAACAGGTGGGGCTTGGTATAATTCACAGCTTAACCCAATACCCCCCCAATGCCTGTAAACACTTACTGCCACCATCTCCATCCATATCCATGGGCCCCTGAAATAACTAGGTATGTCACCACAAATTTCAACATCTTCCAGAAGTTCATTCAGCTACCAGACTACTTGTGTGAGTATGACTACTTCCAGGTGAGAAATCTCCTCTACTCTTATGAGATATAAGATCAATGGGCCTCAATCAACATGCTGAACAATTTGCCATATATATTTTGGAAAATAGTGACATTGTATTTTATGTGGATTCTTGTCTCAGAATTTGTTGCCTTAGCAACTTTATGGAATTTGTATGACTTATTGAAATGAATTCATATTCAACCTTTATATACGAGGGTCATCCGGAAAGTAGTACCCGTTCGTGAAATAATGACACAAAAGTAAATATTAACAAACATAAAAAATTTTATTTGAAAGAGTACTTTAAACTACTTCTCAACATAATCTCCAAGCAAATTAAGGCATTTGTCATAACGTGTGACAAGTTTCTGTATTCCTGCTGCATAGTCCTTCGCCGCCAGCTCATTGAGATACAGGGTCACTCCTTCTTTAAGTTCTTCATCGCTGTCAAATCTTTTTTCTGCCAAAAAGTCTTTAAGCTTTGTAAAGAGATGAAAATCTGAAGGGGCCAAGTCCGGGCTATACGGTGGATGGTCGAAAGTTTCCCATTTGAATTGCTGCAAAAGTTTTTGTGTTATCCCAGCTGCATGAGGCCTGGCATTGTCATGAACGAGAATGACACCAGTAGACAATAGACCTCGCCGCCGATTTTGTATTGCCCGCCGTAATTTCTTTAATGTTTCACAATACGCATTGGCATTAATAGTGTCTCCACGGGCCATAAAATCAATAAGCAATACACCTCGTCGATCCCAGAAAATGGTTGCCATGAGTTTCCTGGTGGACAGAACTGTCTTGAATTTTTTTGGTTTGTTTGGTGAATGAGCATGATGCCACTCCATTGACTGTCGTTTACTCTCAGGTGATGCATAACAAACCCATGTTTCGTCACCAGTAATTATGCGAGTCAAGAAAGAGTCTCCTTCATCAGAATAACGTCCCAAAAACGTCAGTGCTGCAGCCATACGCTTGGTTTTGTGCTCATCTGTAAGCATGCGAGGGACCCATCTTGCACAAATTTTTGCATAATGCAGATGGTGTTTAACAATTTCATGAACAATTGTTCGAGAAACATTGGGAAAATGCTCACAGATGTCATCAATTGTGACGCGCCGATCATTCCTCACGAATTCGTCAACTGAGCTCACCAGTTGGTCTGTAATGACAGACGGTCTCCCCGAACGCTCATCGTCGTGTGTGTTCCCCCTCCCCATGTTGAAGTTGCGACACCACCGCCGAACAGACGACTCGTCCATTACATTGTCTCCATACACCTCCTTTAATTGGCGATGAATATCACATGGGCGAACGTTTCTTGCATTGAGGAATTTAATCACTGCCCTCACTTCACAACTGGCGGCGTTCTCAATTTTTTTAAACATTGTAAACAATCACAGAAACAACAAAGGCAATGCTAGCGTCACGCAACTTGGCTCAGAGAAGGCAGACAAGCAACTGAAGCTATCTGACCTTGTCCAGCGGCTACTCGCGTCGTCAGCACTTCATGCGGCACGAACGGGTACTACTTTCCGGATGACCCTCGTACTTTGTGAATTCAGGTTTTTAAAAGATACTCACTATTAATGGCCACTAAATGCGATCAACTGTTTCAGAAATTACAACAACTATAGGAAATTGAGACTAAAAGGTTGGTATGAAAAGCATCGCACACCATTTTTTTTAAGGTAATCAACCGGTTAAGGTAGGTTTTTGGTTGGACACGACAAACAAACAAACATTTTGTAACTCCAAACAAAACCCAATCCAGCAACCTAATCTACATCAGGTCTCTCTTCATCTCTTTGTACTTCTTTCCTCCCTTCATCCCGTCCAACATCCCTATCCTGTACCTGCCCTTTCCTCGTTTTCCCAACATTCTCCCCTCTATTACCTTCTTCAACATTCCACTACCGCTCAATACGCCTTTCATCCATTTTTCCTGCCTCCATAGGATTTCTCTCAACAAACCCCTCTCCTCACCCACCATCTCCAGTACTTGCTCATTTGTTTTCCTTTCGGTCCATTTCACCTTCTCCATTCTTCTCCACACCCACATTTCAAAAGCCTCCAATCTATGTCTATTCTCCTGCTTCAGCGACCACGTTTCCGCGCCGCACATAGCTACGCTCCATATCAGAGTTTTTACGAGTCCTGTCTTAACCTCTCTACTCAACATCCCCGTCATCAACTCCCTCCTCCTTGAGAAAGCCTCCTTGCCTAGTGCAATTCTTCTCCTTACGTCCCTACTACTTTGACCATATTGGTCCTTTGGTCCCTATACTTTGGAGATATGTAAACTGTTCTACCTGCTCAATTTTTTCCCCGCCTATTTTAATATATGGCTTAGCCTTTTTCTTTATGGAAAATCGCATAACCTTTGTTTTATTAATATTGATTCTCATCCCATATTTATCGCACTGAACCTCCAATTCACTCAGCAATGCTTGCAACCCCTTGGCTGACTGAGCAACTAATGCTTGGTCATCAGCAAACCTAACTGATTTTACGAATTCCTCTCCGACTTTCATTCCGACCTCCAGTTCTTCCCACGTCTCTTTAATCATTTCCTCCACATATACGTTGAACAGCACTGGTGACAAAGGGCAACCCAGCCTTACACCTCTTCCTAACTCTGCCCATCCTCCTCTCCGTTCCCCACTCGCACCTGAGCAGTCTGAGACATGTACAGATTGCGGATCAGTCTCCTGTCCCTCCAATCCATTCCTATTTTCTGCAATACACACATTAATTTTTCCCAATTCACTCAAACAAATGCTTTTTCGAAATCTACAAAACAGGCAAAAACATCCTGATTGTATTCTATATTTCTCTCGATTAGTGATCTCATTACTGCAATGGCATCACGCGTACCTCTTCCCTTCCTAAACCCAAACTGATCATCTCCTAAGTAATCATTTGCCTTACTCTCTATCCTTTTGTTGATGATCCTGAGAATAACTTTAGCTGCGTGGGATATCAAACTTATTGTTCTGTAATCCTCACATGATGTAGCCTTTACCTTTTTTGGAATAAGAACCAACACTGATCTCACAAAATCTTCTGACCAGATTCCTTCCTCATAGATACTACAAACCAGTCTTCTTCCCACATTTTCCTAAACATTTCAACAGTTCTACAGGAATGTTGTCCACCCCCACGACCTTATTCGCTTTCATCTCCTTTAATGCCCTTTCTACTATATTTCATCGTCAAGTATGCCTGGAGCTATGCTATCTTTTTCTATGTCATAGCTTTTCTATGTCTAACCTTGTCCGCCTAAGTTCTAAACCATAGAATGTATGTAACCTAACCTATGTATTCCTTCCATCTCTCTTGGATTTTTCCTGGTTCTTTCTTTTCCGGCTTCTTCTCTCCTCCATCTATGCAATCATCTCATCCATTACCCATGGTTTCCTTATCCTTTTCCCATTAACGGTTCCTATAGTGTCTGTTGCGGCTTCTGATATCCCTTGCTTGATAATTCCCATTTTTCTTCTATAGTACTCAGCTATTTACTGTCACCCATCATTTTATCTACAGCCTGCTGATACTCCTTCCTCATCAATCCATTTAATGCTTCTACATTCCATTTCCTAACCCGCCACCCTGACTTATCTATCTTTTGAAACGGACGGAACATTTCATAACAACTAAATTGTGGTCTGAGTCCGCATCCACTCCTGGGAAACTGTGCGAATTTATCACGCTATTCTGAAACCTGTGCCCAACTGTAATATAATATAACTGATGCCTTTTAGAGTCACCTGGCATTTTCCATGTATACCTACCCCTTTTTTGGTGTCTAAACCATGTGATGGTGATGACTAACCCTTGTCTCCTGCAGAATTCAATTGCTTTCTCCCCGCGTTCATTCCTCGTGCCTAACCCATAGTCCCCCTATATATACCCACCATCATCTCTTCCTTCGCCTACCGTCGCATTCCCATCCCCCATCACTATCAAATATTTCCCTGCAGGAACACTCGTGATTATATCCTCTAACTCATCGTACATCCTATCGAGTTCTTCCTCCTTGTGGTTGCTCGGTGGCATGTATACCAAGCTCGTCGGTTCTGCTTTAATCTCTATGAGTCATTTCAATTCAATCAGTTGCTTGCTCTATGTTGATTACGCTTCTTCCTACCCCTTTATTTAATATTACGGCAACCCCTCATAGGCTCTCGTCCGGCCGCTGTATATTATTCTATAATTATCAAATTATCACTCCAGTAATCCCCGCTATCCTTCCATCTCACCTCGCAGAGACTTAAAACATCTATATTACCTCTTTTCATCGCTCGCTTAATATTTTCTAATTTGCCTGTCCTCAACATTGTCCTGACATTCCATGTCCCTATTCTAACTACTTTCGTCTTCTTCTGCGTCTTCTGTTCTCCTGCTGTTATTTCTCCCCATCACACACCATTATAACTGAAAATTTGGCAATGTGAAAGATCTGCACTAAACTTGTCTTAACAGACAAGTAAGAGAGCAGAGTCTGCCTGCGAAGACTTTCTGTCATCACTCCCCAACCCTCTTACAAACTCCCCGACTTGGTACCAGCAGACTAGCATTTTCTATTCCCAAAAATGAAAGGACATAACCATGGCCTGGCACAAGTGCCTTCAAAGAAGTTTGAACACATGATACCCTTAAGGACCTTCCTCCTACCAGGGAGGCTTCAAGTCGTGGAACAGTCACTTGTATCGAAGTGTATCGATGCTTGCGGGAGGATGTATTTGGGAGAATTTTGAGGCATTGCAGCAATATCTGATAAATTTATCTATTTTTACTCAAAACTTTTACCGATACCTTTTGTACAAACCATGTCTGTTGCAGCAGCAAGGAACCCATGCACCAAGTGTGTAGGTGTCTCACTGAAAATTCTTAAAGAGCCATATGAAAAAACTTCACATGATGTGAATGAAAAACAACGATTTTAAATTCAAAAATTCAAACTCTAAATCCAACACATTACACCTCAAGGCAATAGATAATTGCAAACTAAAACTTTTGTTAAGTTTCAATGTGAAAAAAATAATCTTTCATTTTTTATTAATTATAAATAATAAATTATAAATATATAAATTACTTTTTAATTAATAATCATGGTGAATTCCCATCAATTTCACAATATCTAGACTTAAACGTGGATACAAAATACATTACTTTGTGTAGACATAAAAAACCCTTAATTTTATGACACATATACCTCCAAGTTAAAAGAAAATTCATTATATTATATTTCGTAAATAAAGTATACAATTTTTAACAAGGCAAATCATTACTATTAATTAAGTTAACTCACTTAGAATAATTAAAATAACACAGGACAAAAAAGCATTAATCATGTCTTCTTAACAGACTTTATCAGGTGGTGATAATTTGGAATTATCCTTACTAGGAAGTCCAATTGTGAAGTTAATGACTGTAAAATAACAGAAGTATATAAGTCAGAGTGATATCTCAAATTAAAATTTCTACAGATTATACAGACTTCTATATATTTTACTAGTGACATCTATTGATGATAATAGCAAGTAAAAACCACACAGCTGCTTCAATAGAATTTACTCTACAGAAAATCAAACATTATCAACACAAAAGACAATTACTGAGTACGAAGTATCTTCTCTTTGTTGGAAGTGACTAAAAAATGCAATTTAGCTCACACATTTTACTTAAATTGCATTCACCAAAGACTCTATACAAAATTGATGAATCTTTTAGATTCATATCTAAGGAAAACACTTTCATATATTATATTATATCTTATTTATGTCCAAATAAAACTTTGGAAACTTTCTTGTAAAATGTTATTTACGGGCAAATGCCTAATTTACAACACAGTATTGACATATCACCTAAAAGTATGCAAAATGAGAGACACCCAATAAAACACACAAAAATAAAAATTAACACATAAAACCGACTGATAAAAGAGCTACTCAGATATTATTTAAAATCCTTTGGTAATACATATAATTGAGGTCACTGCACAGAGTAAGTTAATTCATGATGGATTGGTATAAATTTTCAAGAAAGTTTCTATGGACTTCATCAAAATTTTGGGCAAATTATCAACGTGCAAGTCAACATTTGATTAAATGAACATAACATCCAATATGGCAGATGCTAATGATAGGCAAAGAGTGTGAAAAGTTTCTACAGCATCACTTAATATGGAATAATTTGGTCCTTCTGGTACACAGAAATGAACAATCAAAGGGAATCAATTCTAGTCAGGGTGAACATTGTACAATGTTATTACATACCTTGCGCGATAAAACTAATTCAGTTAGCTGGCAGTGAACAAAGAGTGGAGTAACACTCAATATATCCATTGTTTCCAAATAGGGTATAATGTTTGATGAGAAGCAACCATCATAATTGACAATTGGTAAGCATTTATTTCGCACTCTTTTAATATAATTAACTAATTCTTTTCAAACTACCATGGGCTTTATAGTATGGATTCTATGTGAATGAATTATACTCTAAAATAGGACGTACCAACAACATATTTAGGCATTTTAACCAATATACGTCTCAAAAATCTTTAAAAAATCTAGGTATAATACCTAACATGCAAAAACTTTTAGTTTCTTTACATGACATTACATCTGACTACCAAAAGTTTAAGACTGATCAAAAAAGACTACTAAATCTTTGATGACTAAAGTTCTACGAATAGTTTCACCATTCAGAGAATAATCAAGGTAAATAGGTGATTTCTTGTGATGGAAGAAGACAACATTACATTTATTAAATTTAAATTGTAAAATTAAATCTTCCAAATAATTAATGAACTGATTACACTACTTTGCCACCACAATCTATCAAGGCCTTTCATTACTAGACAACTGTCTATGAAATGTTTTGGATGAACTTTGAAAATATATGATAACTTTTTCCACTGATGTGTATCAAGGAAAACTCCAGTGCAAATAAAAAATTGATAAACCAATTTGGTCTTCCGCAAAGGAAGACAGTAGTCTGGCATGGGAAAATGGGCCTTCTCATGGGATTTCGAATACATGATTGCTTGCCGAAGTCACAACCTCGTAGAATAACAACACCGTAATGCTATATTAGAAGTGGTGATAGAATGAAGTAAGAACGTTAAACAAATTTTCTAAGTCATGAAACAAAAATTTAAATTGAAAATATTTAATTTTTTGTGAGCAAATATTATCTCACCTGGAGTACATTAACAATAGAGATTTAGGGTAAAAACTCATTGCAGAACGAAACAAAAATGCATCGGAATTATTTTACCTTTGAAATTTAGTTTCACAATTTTTCGTGACCAACACGCTATCACATTTAAAGAAAATGGCACAATGACGAGAACTTAACGCCAAAAATACAATACTCACCGGAGGTCGATCAGCCTGCACTCTCTGAATAGAGTTACTTCCGTAAATCACCGTATTCTCTTTCAAGACCTGTGATTTGGTTAATTTGCACTTAGCTCCAACAACACAACCATTACTAAGTTCTACTTCTCTGCCGACGTAGCCTGAGAAATTAAAAATACAAGAATCAACTTTGTCTTTTAGGAGATCAAATAGCAAGCAAAAATACACTCACTGAGACATCTAAAAGAGTACCTACAAAAATGCGCATTATAAATAAAATACGCTACTTACTCTTTGGCTCCAAATTATTGTAGTCTCCAATTTTTAGAGCTTCGCTATAACAATCAACTTCAAAAACATTGTTTGCTCCAATAATCATAACAGACGAGGCTCTCTGCAATTCTTTCAGCTCTGGTGGAAGCCTAGAAACAGAAACGTTTTATTATGAAAGAGAATTGAACCATACTGAGACCACTGTGAGACACCCACTTACCGGTTTACAATTCGGACTTGCTCTTCGATTATATTATTTTCTCCAATGATAATAGGGCCGTCTTCGGCAATTATGCTGGCTTTAGGGTGGATCACAGTCATGCTACCTATAGTGACATCCCCCCTGATCTCACATTCTTTACATACAATAGCACCAGGCGCAATTTTTACGCTACAATATAATTTGCAAGGGTTAAAAATGTAATTAAATAGCTATGTAATTAATATTAATTAATAACGTTAAAAACACTTATTACTTGCTCTTTGCTCCAGACGCTGGTCTTTTAGAGGACATTTTGAAACAATTGATACGCGAATATAGGGGAAAAGAGCATGTAGGAATACAAGAAAATTTAAAGACTTGGTAAGTATGGGCCGTCACTCGTATTAGAGTAGTACACGACAGTTCTAATGAATTTTTAGCTGCAAATTAGACATTTGAGTATAATAAAATTAATTTTAACTATTATAATGATTCAATTTAAGTGTAAAGTATGGGTAACATTTCTTAATGAATGGAGGAAGGGAGTATCAGAAATGAAGGGTTGCTTGTTGCAGAGTAAGCTGTTGGACTGCGTTTTGTTGGAAGAAACAACAAATTTATTTGGTTGTGTGTGTTTTTTTTAATCTACCTTACCCGGTATATTACTAATAATCCCGACTTGGGGTTAATTTCACACACACACACATATATATATATAATGTTTGAATGAATATTTGTGCGCCGTTGGCGGGACTTCGTATTTGAATGTGTGTGTGTGTGTGTATGTATATATATATATATATATATATATATATATATATATATATATATATATATATATATATATATATATATAAAGTCACTTTCTGGAAAAACCCACGAACGTGCACAATAATGTAAATTCAATAAATAGTCAGCACAAACACAGAAACTAAAACATAAAAGAGGGACTCACTGGTTCTCGAATTTTCGGTGGTGCAACCACCTTTCTCAAGAGGAACTTTCTCATTTATCAGAATCTGATGACGACGGCAGTGCCGTCGAAACGTAAATATCTACTGTAAGTGTCCTTCTTTAATGTTTCTGTGTCTGTAATATTTATTATCTTAGTGTTTGTGTGTTTATATATATATTTATATTTATGTAACTTAGACAGCAATACACAGCACGAGAACACATAAAAGGAACACTCACACATAATATCTTGAAAATTTCGAAGGTCTCAAACTCCATCTTCTTCGGAAGATAAGATAGGGTGTTCCTTTTATGTGTTCTCGTGCTGTGTGTTGCTGTCAAAGTTTTTTATTCAACACTTCCGTGTTACTTCTAGAAAATCACCTATACATCTAAGATATATGTATATATATTTTTATATCTTTGAAATTGAGGCTCTCCGGCGACGCATAAACACACGGATACAAAATATTCAACACAGAAACATAAAGGAAGGACACTCACAGTATGTATTGACGTTTAGATGGCTCGGCCGTCGCCATCTGATTCTCAATACGACGGCCGAGGCGTCGAAACGTACTGCATACATACTGTGAGTGTCCTTCCTTTATGTTTCTGTGTGTTGAATATTATGTATCCGTGTGTTTCTATATACATATATAAACACGGATTTGTCATCATTTGTATTCCTTTCGGTCCATTCCTTCATTCTTCTCCACAACCATATTTCAAAAGCCTCCAATCTACGTCTATCCTCTTGCTTCAGTGGCCACGTTTCCTCGCCGCACATAGCTTCGCTCCATATGAAAGTTTATACGAGTCTTTTCTTAACCTCCCAAATCAATGTCCCCATCATCAACTCCCTCCTTCTTGAGAAAGCCTCTTTGCCCAGCACAAGTCTTCTCCTTACCGCCCTACTTCTTTGGCCATATTGGTCCAAAACACTTCTGAGACATGTAAACTGTTCTACCTGCTCTATAAATTTTTCCCCTGCTATTTTAATGTTTAGCTTAGCCTTTCTTTTTCTGGAAAATCATGTAACCTTTGTTTTATAAAAATTGATTCTCATCCCATATCTATTGCACTGAATTTACAATTCACTCAGCAATGCTAGGGGTTTGTCATTCACCCTTGGGTGAATGACAAATCAAAGCCCCTAGCATCAGCAAACCAAACTGATTTTACGAATTCCCCTCCAACGTTCACTCCCACCTCCAGCTATTCCCAAGCCTCCTTAATCATTTCCTCCACATATACGTTGAACAGCGCCGGTGATAATGGGCAACCCTGCCTTACATCTCTTCCTAACATTGCCCATCTAGACTCTCCATTCCCCACTTGCGCCTGAGCAGTCTGAGACAGGTACAGGTTGTGGATCAGTCTTCTGTCCCTCCAATCCATTCCTATATTCTGCAATATACGTATTAATCTTTCCCAATTCACTCTATCAAATGCTTTTTCGAAATTAAGAAACAGGCAAAAACGTCCTGATTCTATTATTCTATTCTTCTCTTGATTCATTCTATTTTCCTCTTGATTAGTGATGTCATTACTGCAATTACTGCAAGTACCTCTCCCCTTATTAAACCCAAACTGATCATCCCCTAAGTAATCTTTTGCCCTACTCTCTATCCTTTTGTTGATGATGATGAATGATTCTGAGAATAACTTAAGTTACTTGGGATATCAAAGTCTGTAGTCCTCACATGATGTAGCCTTACTTTTTCGGAATATGAACTAACACTGATCTCACAAAATCTTCCGGCCAGATTCATTCAGAGATACTACGAATCAGTCCATATAGGGACTCCTTCTCACTTCCCTTCTTCCTTCCCGGTAATAATTTAACCTTGCTGTATAGGGCACCAATTTCATCCTTCCTCTGTAAACTTTCCATATCCTCGCATTGCTTTTTCCACCATTCTTCCTTTGCTTTATTTGTTGCTCTTCTCA
This sequence comes from Hetaerina titia, assembly GCA_037158775.1. NCBI lineage: Eukaryota > Metazoa > Arthropoda > Insecta > Odonata > Calopterygidae > Hetaerina > Hetaerina titia. Next base: position 7,159,757 of record CM073770.1, on the reverse strand, counting down.
ATTTATTGTTTAACTCTTTGTACTTCATTTTGCCTAACTCTGTGTTTACATTCTTCCGACTTCTCTCATCCATCTTTGCAATCATCTCATCCATGATTTCCTTATCCTTTTCCCGTTAACAGTTCCTATAGTGTCTTTTGTGGCTTTCGATATCACTTTCTTGATACAATCCCATTTTTCTTCGATAGTACTTAGCTCTTTACCGTCCTCCATGATTTTCTCTACAGCCTGTTGATACTCCTTCCTTGTTAACCCATTTCATGCTTCTACATTCCATTTGCTAACTTTGTTATCTCAACTTTTTGAAATGGACGTTACATTTCATAACAACTAAATTGTGGTCAGAGTACGCATCCGCTACCGGGAAGCGGTGCAAATTTATCACACTGTTCCTAAACCTGTGCCTAACCATAACATAATCAATCTGATACCTGTGTGAATCACTTGGCATTTTTCATGTATACGTTTGTTGTGGTGTCTAAACCATGTGTTGGTGATGACTAACCAATCTCCTGCAGAAATCAACTGCTTCCTCCCCCATGGTCATTTTTTGTGCCTAAACCCCCTCATCTTGTGCCCCCCACCTCATCATCCTCTCTTCCTTCGCCTACCAATCCCTCATCCCTATCAAATGTTTCCCTGCAGGAACACACACCACATGAGAACACACAAAAGGAACACTCACACGTTATTTATTGATAATTTTGATGGAATCGATATTTGTCTTCCTCAGAAGATTAGTTAGCACTTATGAGAACATATGAAGGTATGTGGGATAGAGAGAGAAGGGACGAGGTAAGGGGAGAACATGTGGTGGGGGAGGGATGAGAGAGGGTGTTGTGGAGGGGGAAAGGGGAAGGGGAGAATAGGTGGTGGGGGAGGGGTAGAAAAAGGGGTTGTGGAGAGGAGAAGGGAGGCCAGAGGGGAGCGGAGATGGGATAGGAATGAGAGGGAGGATGCGGAAATAGTTCCAAGCGACACAGAAAATAAATAATTCATCTACAGATACTACAACCTCCAAGACCCAGGTGTCAACCGACAAAGACATTAACATAAGACATAAATCCAGGTCCTGATCAGGCACAGCTCTATGTTGCACGCAATGTACTTCCAAAATTAAGCCTACATCGTGAGGTTCAATGAGGATTCTTCTTCTATAACATCCCTACTACTAATATCCTCTCAATACAAGGCATTTCCATGATAGGTAAATTCTTCCATCCACTGTAGTTTTTACTCGGCTATGCTTACATTTTAATTAGTGTTCCTCTTTCTCAAAATCCTGATAACCATTTTTTTGTTTTACACTGATTTTCTAATGCACTGCCTATGTTTATGAAAAAAATTAACTACATTTGAATAATTTCCCAGGTCTCAATTTAAATGATAATTTTTTTACTATCCCTATATCTATCACCCTCTCCCTGGCCTTTCCCACAGAACTTATTCTTTGCTTAGACTATCCTTATTTTATTCTTCTCTTTATTCACTGACATTTACATTGAGTATGTATGTGTGTTTGTGTATCCTTAATATATATACGCATGTGTCTATATATGAGTATATATACACATGAGTATACACAGACACACACATATATAAATTTCCTTTTATTTTCCATGTACATAATGAATATGTGTCTGTCTATATGTATTTAAGTGTATATGTACTCATGTAATTATAAATTTTATGCCTAGCAATACATAATGATGGGCTGAACGGAAGAAGGGATCATTTACCATCTATACCTAGGACCATCCATAGAAGCCATAGAAGGGACCATTTACCATCCAAGGGACTATCTTGTTATCTACTACTATCTGTTATCAAAAAATTATATTTTTTAAGATAAACCAAATTTTTCATAACTTTTGATTTGACCATGTAGACAGTAAAAAGCAATTATATGAGATCACAATAATGTAAGACCCATTAAAACCTAATATAATAGCAACATGACCCGAATCATTACAACAAATAATTTTTTCAGCACGTTACGCCATTGATATATTCAGTGAAGCAGCTGTTGAAAATGCCTACTACATCTGCCATAATGTACAAGACGTGCTGATGTGCAGAGGATTCCAATGGCCAAGTGCACAGAAGAAGAAAAAGAAGGGAAAAGGGTAAAGAAGAAGATGAAGTCAAGGATTGTACAATCCCTTCTTAGACCATGAATAAAAATTATATTTGACTCCATCAAATACTTATTATCAATCATTACATAACCAATCCAATAAAAATTTCCTTGCAAATTATCTGTGCAGCCAATAGAGGACATTGGACTTATTCCTTGACATCCATGGCTGGCATCTTGCCTTTCTATCCAACAATAAGTAACAGGTCAAAGCCTTCTCCAGCAACCTATCCTTGGGATCACAAAGAATCGACCTTCATGATGAATGAAGATCCATAAAGATAAAATCATGACAACTGAAGAACATAATTCACATGAAAACTGGAAAAGATTTTATGAAAAATGGACCTGTTACACCAAATAACCAAATAATTGCAATTACCCACTTGAGACATTTTATTTAGATCTGACTAACCTATGTTTCAATGTCACTGCATGACCTTGGTAGGAAATATATTAAACTTTAACAGTGGAAAACTGCAACTATTTAATAATGTGAGGCATATTCATTAAGTAAGAACGGTTTGCTTATATTTAAATATTGGCACTTCAGAATACAGTTTTACTCCTGCAGCGCCATCTACTGATTCATTGAGAAGCTATAGCAGCATTTGCTTTGTCTCAGAAGTTGTTTGCTTGTCCGTGCATGCAAACAACAATCGTTGATCCCGCCAGCTGTAAAGTGCGTTCTTGGAAGATTCTTGTATCCAAAAGGATTGTCGGCTGCTGAAAATCATCGGGAGTTATGCCTAGTTTATGGACCTACAGTTATCAGTGAAGGAAAGGTTATAAAATGATGCCGTGATTTTAAAAATGGACGAACAAATGTTCATGATGAAGAGCAAAGTGGCAGGCCCAGTATTCTGACCGATGACATTGTTTCGCAAGTGGAACAAAAACTGTGATGTGATCGTCGATTGACGTTCATTGGCCTGGCTGAACAATTTCCTCAACTTGGACGCACTACTGTCTACAACATTGTCACGGAAAACCTCGGATACCACAAATTGTGTACAAGGTGGTTACCGAAAATTCTCACCGACCACCACAAAGAGCAAGCAATGTCCAGTGGATGATAGTTTTTGGGCCGTTACCAACAAGATGGAGATGACTTGTTTTCTCTACTTCCTCTTCTAGCACTTGAAACAGGGGTTAGGTGGACAATCTATTGTAACTGTTGTCTCACACATATAGGAGGCAACATTTAAAACTGGGTTTTTTTCGAGTTTTCAGGATTTTCCGGAGAGAAAATGGCAAATCTAACCCCGCCATTCAAAAGAACAGAAAAAAAATACTTGAAAAATAATTGTTTAGAAGTTTGTCAAATATTACCTACATAACCTAAAAATTCTTTGAAAAATTCAAATACTTCTCCTGAGCTCAATTTTTATTTTAAAAATTTGACAAAAATCAGAATGTTTTTGGGCATAAAACATATGGTCATGAATTTTTTCAGATATTTTAAAGCAAAGGATAGCTCCGAAAATTTTTTTCGAAAAAGCACATATTTTGCGATAGGGGACCACCCCTGGGGCCACCCTAATGGGAGCTAAAAATTTGGCTAAAGGCGTTTCTAAATATTTACTTTCGAGTGTCCAATCCCAAATAAGAATCCCGTCGATTGCAGATTTTACCATCTTATCCCGCTATAAGCCTTTATAGCATTCTTCCGAATTTCAGCAGGGTTGGGAACCTTTTTCGATTCTAATGGAAATTGGCATGATTGACCCTAAGAGAGAGATTTCTCATTCTTTGGTGAATTGAAAGAAAGATCACAATTGATGCACACCAGCTTGTGCTATCTACTGTGCCGCCTCGCGGCGACCGCCGGACCCCAGGAGTTGTTGCGGCGCTAGAATGGAGAAATATTCTTCGTTTTGATGTCTTCTGCCCACTCATAATCTTCCCTTACTACGCGGAAGAGAGTCGCACCAGCTCCTGCGTAGGGCCGAGGCCGTTAAAACTATCAAGAAGCACCAAACGAAACTATAGGTGTCACTCAGGACAATATATATATTAAACGATTCCTTAAGTTGATCGATACCACAAGAGCTCCGGTTCCCAGGCAACCGCGGTCTCCTGGGTACCAACCGCTCATTTAAATTCGATGGTAACACGCGGGGGGTGGCTTCTGTGGCGCGATCCAACTACGTAGGACACCAGTGACGGAAATGGGCGTGAGTATTCTTTATTATGTAAGCTGCATGATTTAAATGTAAATTGGATGCTGTGATGCCCTGCCTCATCATTACGCATGAGTGTTATCTAAAAGACGCCAGCGAAGTCATGCATTTATTAAATTGGACAACGATCATAAAATAATTGGTGTTCAAGATGATTTTCTTCATGGGCACGAATTATTAAAAACTGAAATTCAATGTCGGCGAAAATACAACTGATACCTGCATTATGTGGTCGGCAGAATTCCTATATTCTGCGCGGTCTTAAATATTTTGCCTGAATGTCACTTTGTTGATTGGATGAGTCACGGTCGTCGTATAGCACGCCAACTGAGTCATAAATCAAACCTCTTTTACGCAATATATATATATATATATATATTATATATGCATATATATATATATATATATATATATATATATATATATATACACTTTTTTGGAAAACCCACAAACGTGTAATGTAAATTCACTGATAGTCATAACAAACACAGAAACCAAAACACAAAAGAGGAAAAACTCACTGGTTCTCGAATTTTCGGTGGTCCAACCACCTTTCTCAAGAGGAATTAGGAACAGAACTGAGGCAGAGGAGGGCCCGAAAGCAGTGGTAGGAAGGAGAAGGGGAAATGGGGGAAAAGAGGGGAAAAGAGGGGAAGGCATTCGAGGTGAGGAGTTTGGAGGGGTAGTGTATGGCGCGGGAATTTTAAAAAAGGTGGGGATGATATGGAAGTTGTTGATATATTATATATATATATTTATGTTATATATATAATATATATATATATAATATATATTATATATATATATTTATGTTATATATATAATATATATATATATAATATATATTATATATATATATTTATGTTATATATATAATATATATATATATAATATATATTATATATATATATTTATGTTATATATATAATATATATATATATAATATATATTATATATATATATTTATAGATATATATTTATGTTATATATATATATATATATATATATATATATATATATATATATATATATATATATATATATATATATATATATATATATATATATATATATATATGCTAAGAAATAAGAAGTCATGAACTAAATAAATGGCTCATCTTCAGTATGGCCAAAAATGTATCAGTGCGCACACTGTAATAACGAGAAACAAAAAAATTAATTCTCCGAATGGGACATAAGGATGTTGTCAATATTAACTATTTTGACATATTACAACAATACATATTTTTAACAATTCATTACCTGTCTGGAAATCAATATATTTAATTATATAATTTTTGAAGTAGGCTAAATTCTTCATGGATACTTCTGATAAGGTACATCAGAAAATGTCACCATTTACATGCAATGGTTGCAGCAAGTGTCTTTCTTTTTGTCTCTTTCAATATTTGCACTTCTAACATCCTCTTTCATTGAAATTATTATTCACATCCATATGACTTTCCTACTATGTATATATATATATATATATATATATATATATATATATATATATATATATGTATATACATATACATTCAAATACGAAGTCCCGCCATACGGCGCACAAATATTCAAATATTCATTCAAACATAGAAATAGGTATAAGGAAGGGGGATAGGAAAACACATAAAAGGCGAACACAGGAAATGTCGGGAAGGCGGTTTTTGAGCAGATCACGAATGTAAATATATATATATATATATATATATATATATATATATATATATATATATCCATGGGCAACAAGCCTGTCTACTACTACCTTCATGTATATGTGGTTAGAGCATCTGCCCAGCAATTGGAAAAATATTCAAGCCCCAATCAAGGAAATATTTTTACATCTGCTATCTGCTAGATTCTGCCTTCCCCACCTCTCCTGTGTTTGTCCTTTGTATGTGTTCCTATCCTCTTTTCCTAATATCTATTTCCAAGTAAATGTGTGTGTGTTTATGCTCGCACACAGACAGACACACACACAAATATATATTAATATATATATATTATATATATATATAATGTAAATTGACTAACTAGTCAACACAAACACAGAAACTAAAACATATAAAAGAGGGACTCACTGGTTCTCGAATTTTCGATGGTGCAACCACCTTTCTCAAGAGGTATTAGGAACAGAACTGAGGCAGAGGAGGGCCCGAAGGCAGTGGTAGGAAGGAGAAGGGGGAAAAGAGGGGAAAGGGGGGGGGGAAGGTATTCGAGGTGAGGGGTTTGGAGGGGTAGTATTAGGCGCGGGAATTTTAAAAAAGGTGGGGATGATATGGAAGTTGTTGGGGGCGGAGGGAGATGAAATTATGTGTAGAAAGGGGGCAATACTAATTGGTCTAATATTAATACCTGGACGATTCCAGGAATCCAAGAGCCAGATGAAAGCTAGCTCTAATGTTTTGAGTTTCAGTGGAGGGTCTGAGTGTGGGAGGGATGCTAAGATGGATACTTTAAAACATTGGTCAAAGGGAGTGTTGTGTTCAGAGGCATGTTTGGGGATTGGGAGCATACCAATAAGGGAGGAATTTTTGCATGAGGCTCGATGATTATTAATTCTAATATTAAATGGTGTGGTACACTGTCCAATATAAAAGGCAGGGCAAAGTTGGCACTTGAGAAGGTTTACAACATTGCTGGAGGTACACAAGGAGTAGGGAATTGGTGGGAGAGAGTTAAAGAGCGGGTGGGAGAGGGATGGGATTCTGGTTTGGAAAATAGGACATGTTTTGCATCTAGGTTTATTCCAGGGTCTGGGAGTGATTTTGGAACGGGGCGAGGATTTAAGAAGTGGATTGGTAGATTTTAGAAGAATCCAGATCCGTCCAGATCCCTGCCTCATTGATACTCTGAATCAGTCCATATAGTCTTCTTCCGACATTTTCCTAAACATTCCAGTAGTTCTGCAGGATGCCATCTACCCCCATTGGGTAGACAGCATCCTGTGGAATATTTGGTTTCATTTCCCTTAATGCCATTTCTATCTCATCGTTGAGTATGCCTGGACCTAAGCTTCTTCTACGTCATGTTCCATTTCTATGTCTAACCTTGTTGGCCTAAGTTCTTTACTATACAGTGTTTCTACATATTCCTTCCATCTCTCTTGGATCTTCTCTGTGTCAGCAATTATCTTGTCCCAAATATCTCTAACTGTTAACACAGATCTTCCTTTCTTACTTCCCAATAGTGATTTAACCTTGCTGTATAGAGCACCAATCCAGATCCTGTATAGACCACCCTTCCTCTGTAGACTTTCCATATCCTCGCATTGCTTTTTCCATCATTCTTCTTTTGCTTTATTTGTGGCCCATCTCAGTTTATTGTTTAACTCTTGGTACTTACTTACATTACTCTGTGTTAACATTCTTTCATCTTCTTCTCTCATCCATCTTTGCAATCATCTCATCCGTGACCCATGGTTTCCTTGTCCTTTTTCCATTAACAGTTCCTATAGTGTCTTTTGCAGCTTTCGATATCACTTTCTTGATACAATCCCATCAAATGATTGTTGAAGTCTGCAAAACAGGCAAATATGTGCTGATTGTATTCTTCTATTCTTCTATTATTCTACATTACTCTTGATTAGTGATCTCATGACTGCAATGGCATCACGCGCACCCTTCCTTTCCTAAACCCAAACTGATCATCCCCTAAGTAATCATTTGCCTTACTCTCTATCCTTTTGTTGATGATCTTGAGAATAACTTTAGCTGCGTGGGATATCAAACTTATTGTTCGGTAATCCTCACATGTAGCCTTTACCTTTTTTAGAATAAGAACCAACACTGATCTCACAAAATCTTCCAGCCAGATTCCTTCCTCATAGATACTACGAATCAATCCATATAGTCTTCTTTCCACATTTTACTAAACATTTCAACAGTTCCACAGGGATGTTGTCTACCCCCATGGCCTTATTTGCTTTCATCTCCTGTAATGCCCTTTCTATTTCATCGTGGAGTATGCCTGGACCTAAGCTTTTCTATGTCATGTTCCTTATCTATGTCTAACCTTGTCGGCCTAAGTTCTTTACCATACAGTGTTTCCATATATTCCTTCCATCTCTCTTGGATTTTTCCTGGTTCAACTAATATCTTACCCCACTTATCTTTAACTGTTAGCACAGATCTTGCCTCCTTACTTCCCGATAATAACTGTACTCAGCTCTTTACCATCATCCATGATTTTTTCTACAGCCTGTTGATACTCCTTCCTTATTAACCTATTTCATGCTTCCACATTCCATTTGCTAACCCGCCACCCCTATCTTATTTTTTTGAAACGGACACTTCATAACAACTAAATTGTGGTCAGGGTACTCATCCGCTCCTGGGAAACTGTGCGAATTTATCACACTGTTCCTAAAGCTGTGCCTAACCATTATATAATCTAACTGATACGTTTTAGAGTCACCTGGCACATACCATGTATACCTACGCCTTTTGTGGTGTCTAAACCATGTGTTGGTGATGACTAACCCCTGTCTCCTGCAGAATTCAATTGCTTTCTCCCCGCATTCATTCCTCGTGCCTAACCCATAGTCCCCCACCTACCATCATCTCTTCCTTCGCCTACTTCGCATTCCCATCCCCCATCATTATCAAATGTTTCCCTGCAGGAACACTCGCGATTATATCCTCTAACTCATCGTACATCCTATCGACTTCTTCCTCCTTGTGGTTGCTCGGTGGCATGTAAGTATACCTGAAGATTGACCAAGCTCGTCGGTTCTGCTTTAATCTCTACGAGTAATATTCAATCAGTTGCTTGCACTATTTTCACTATGCTTCTTCCTAACCCTTTATTTAATATGAAGGCAACCCCTCATTGGCTCTCGTCCCCACCACTGTATATCACTCTATAGTTATCACTCCAGTAATCCCCGCTATCCTTCCATCTCACCTTGCAGAGACCTAAGACATCTATTATCTATATTACCTCTTTCCATCTCTTACTTAATATTCTCTAATTTGCTGGTCCTCAACATTGTCCTGATGTTCCATGTTCCTATTCTAACTACTTTCGTCTTCTTCCGCATCTGCTGTCCTGCCTGTGTTTATTTAACCCCTGCAAGCATTTTGTGGGATGATGACCACGGAAGCCTTGCCTCCCCCACTGCCAGGCATGACACACTGCCGTTCGGGCCGAGTCCTGCAGTTGCCAGGACTCAATTTCTATCTAGTGTCCATCATTATTTTTTTGGGAATAATAATTGCGGTGGTTTCCCGTTGCCTTCCTCAATAGTGTTTTTAATGTGACACCATCACTTAATGGCCGCCCCACTGGGGTCAGTCACCTTTGCAGCCACCTCACTAAGGAACAGACGCTGCGTGAACTACCTTTCGTCTGGCTCCTAACCTTTGACCTATCTCATGCATGCATACATATATGTGTGCATGTATGTATTTTTTCTCTGTTCTGACTTGTCAGTTTTGTTTTCAGCAGAGACAGCATTAGGATCGTCATTCTTAGTGATGATGCCATATTAAATAAAAGTGTACTTAACTCTAAAAAGAAATAACTGTTATGCAAGCAAGATTTAAAATAATTAACTTCCAACAGGGAAAGTCCAAGGGTAAGAAAAAGGGTGCATCAAAGAAAGGAGCATCCAAGGCAGCTGCCGAAAAACAACAACAAGGGAAGAAAGCTGCAAAACCATCAAAAAAGCCGGGAGGCAAAGGAAAGAGATCTGAAGGAAAGTCAAAATGTGAGCAAAACAACTTCTTTTCTCAACTCCAGGGATGCTGATTTGCTCCCATGTTGAATCATCATGGTAGATAGCATTTTAGCTGGCATTCCAGCCAATTATGTCTGATCCAAAAGTCTATCAGTGAATATCAGTGGAAATGTAATCTACCAAGATGATGGAAACCCATGGAACAACTTGGAAGACCCCCAAAAAGCCATTGAATTACCTTCATTTCAGCACAGAGTCCATCATAGTAGCTTCTTTTCTTTTTTATAGGAACTATAACAGCAAAGCAAACTGAAATGATTCTGTAATCTTTGTATTTATGTTCTTATTCAGCTCTCTACTGGAGAATAATTTTACTACAGGCTGTATTTTTGGGAGCAAGAAATACAAGCAAAAAACAAGCATCTACTGCCAATGATCAATCATACTGAACTACTATATTTACCACCACAGGGCATAACACAACACAATTAAATTTTTTTAATGTAAGAGTCAGAAAAGGTACCAGTAGATGTAACAAACATAAATTAAATTGTGCAACTGCGAACATCTCAAAATTCATTTATCAATGGGTATTCCTCCATTTAAGGCATTCTTTGGATGGAGCAGACTTTACAATGGTACTATTGTACCCTTATCTCTCCTAACAAAACACAACCGAAAGTCCTACTCTACAACAAATCCTTCTTCATCTCTGTATACTTCCTTCCTCCCTTCATTCTGTCCAACATCCCAATCCTATTCCTGCCTCTTCCTCCTTTGCCTGCTCTCCCCTCTATCAGAGTTTTCAACATCTGATCAATACGCCATTCATTCATTTTATCTGTGTCTACTTAGGATTTCACGCAATGTAATGTATAATTAACCACTAAAAAAATTCACTTCTCTTCTTCATCAACTAACTTCCACATTCATCACACAACTAAACACTGTAAACCAATCTATACTATGTATCATTTAATACACTTTATGAGGGTGGCCCCATAAGTACCCAGCCTGACCTACAGATGCCGGTAGTTGTTTAAAAAATCACTGTATTAAGAAAGTTTGCAATCTATAAAGCATATGTTTCAAGTTTGAAGAAACCACGCTGTTTAGTATTTGTTTCCCAGCCATCAATAGTGAACGCTTTCAGTGAATTTGTGAAAATGAAGAAAATGGGTCATCGTTATGTGATACAATACTTTTATTTGAAAGGCCTCAGCCCAACCAAAATAAAAGCTGAACTGGATTCTACTCTGTGTGAGTCTGCTCCTTCATTTACAACAGTAAAATATAGGGTAACAGAGTTTAAACAAGACTGTATGAGCTGTCAAGACGAGCATCGCATTGGTCGACCGAATGAGGTGACGACTCCAGAAACAGTGAAGAAAATCCACAAAGTGATACTGGATGATCGTCGACTGAAAGTGTGCAGACATAGTTAGCATTTCAAAAAGTTCAGTACATCTTTACATATCAACTGAAAATTTGGACATTTGGAGAAAGCTGTGTGCAAGATGGGTGCCACGTTTGCTCACACTCCAACAAAACCAGTGTCATGTAGATGTTTCAATTGAGTGTTTAGCAAAGTTTCACAGGAACAAAGCAGAATTTTTGCCCTGTTACAAAACCATAGATGAAACATGGGTCCATTACTTCATACCGAGACAAAAAAACAAAGAGAACAATGGATTCAAAAGGGAGATTTCGTTCCAAAGAAGGGAAATACCATTTCATCTGCAGGCAAGATCATGGCGTTGGTTTTTTGAGATGAGTGTGGGATAATTTTCATTGACTATCTTGAAAAAGGAATTAGTATCGATGGTGAGTATTATGCGAACATGTTGGAATAATTGAGCAAAGAAATCAAGCATAAGCAGCAGTATTTGGCTAAGAAGAAAGTGTTCTTTCATCAAGACAATGCACCAGCTCACAAACCCATTACTGCAATGGCCAAAATTCATGAATTAAAGTTTAAATTGCTATCTCATGCACCCTATTCGCCAGATTATTATCTGATTATATCATCAGAGGATTATTTTCTGTTAGCACACTAGAAAAAATGGCTCGGTGGTCAAAGATATTCCAATAGTGAAGAAGTGATGTCGGCAGTTAATGGCTATTTTGAGGAGCAAGACAATTCTTATTTTAAAAAGGATATCGAATATTGCTGGGAAAAGTGTGTAGAGCTGAAAAGAGATACTGTTGAAAAATAAATACATTTTTTTCCAAAATTTTTGTGTTTCCTTTGTTGGACCTGGTACTTCTGGGAACGCATTCGTAAGCATTTCCAATTAACTTTGAAAATTGAAATAAATGCCTATCACACTTACAATTTCTTTGGTCCTTCACACAAGAAATGGTTTTCTAAGAAGGCAACATTCCTCAGCATTCTCACTTGATCTTAAAGGTACATTCTCATAAACAATGTTATCACTTGCACTAACTGCCTGATGTAATGATGTTTTACATTCAACTTCCTGTTTCTATCAATTAGCTGATGATTAAAAAATATGAATTGCTCCAGTATTTTCCCCAACTGTTTAAATGGCTTTAGTATAAACCTTTCTTTACCTCACTTCTACAAGAAATCTCTCAACCATACACATTCAACTATACCTATGTACTCTGCAAGAGTGGATGATGCAGCAACACATTTTTGCTTTCCACTGCACCGACACTCTTCAACTCCCGCTACATATAACGCAAAGACATACCCTGAAATGGAATTTGCATCAACCTTATTATTTGCCCAATCAGTATCTGTGCCGCAGTGTTTGGAAGGCTGTGCCACTTGTCATTTGTTTAGAATAGCAAGTCAAATGAATAATACAATTGGAAATCCCACCAAATGAAAATCCATTTGGCGTTAAGGTTTTCACTCGCAGTAAATTTCAAAGCTGATGACATTATTCTTTGGGAAATTTGGGCTCTGTACGGACCAAATGTGATGAGTTTGAAGAGATGTGTTGTTAGTTTGAAGAGTGAAAGGAATAATGTCCATGGTGTCTGAGAACTGACCATCCATCTGTGGTGAACAATGCAATCCGCTGTGGTCAGCCTAGCTTTGTGACAGATGAACTTACAAATGTAAATATTTTGTAACTCCAAACAAAACACAATCGGGCAACCTAATCTACATCAGGTCCCTCTTCATCTCTGTGTACTTCTTTCCTCCCTTCATCCCGCACAACATCCGTATCCTGTTCCTGCCCTTTTCTCATTTGCCTAACATTCTCCCCTCTATTACCTTCTTCAAAATTCCACTGCTGCTCAATATTCCTTTCATTCATTTTTCCTGCCTCCATAGGATTTCTCCCAACAGAAACCGCTCTCCTCCCCCACCATACCTAGTACTCAGAATCCGTTGTCTCGGGCGTGACTTCATGGAATTGACCTAGCATAATGAAAAGAGAAACTTTATAATTCCACATAGATTTATTAGACAGATGACCTAGGTTTCGACGTGGCACGTCATCAGTCATTAGGTATATTTTGCAAAGATTTTGCAAACATTTTGTCTTCTTTGCAAAATGTACCTGATGATGACGTGCCATGTCGAAACCTAGGTCATCTGTCTAATAAATCTATGTGGAATTATAAAGTTTCTCTTTTCATTATAGTACTCAGAAGTATACTAAACACTGTAATTTGAAACAGGCAAATCTTTCATTTGGCATAAATCCCATCCCACCCCGAGGTGGGTAGAATGCAGAGAGCAGGGTAGGCTAGGGATAGGGAGGCATAAGAGGGGGGGGATGGGAAGAGGTTTTATACAGACTCCCCTTATTTTTAACAGAAGGCTCCCCTTGGAATGTGCACCAGGGGTTATCTCAAGCCCTTAAAGTGAATCTCCACCTTCTGTGGACCTTCTGGACCTCTAATCTTGGATCCCCTAGATTGAGGATCCTGGGCTGGAGGTCACATGTATTTGAGCATAAATTTGTGTTTTGCAAATTGAGAGGAAGGAGGAGCACTTATTGCTTGCGAAACAGGCTAGGTCTTCTTTGGTTCTAATGCTGAGGGTCTGACCAATGTATACAGCATTGGAGTAATTACAGTGCAGTTTATAAACCCCACTTCAATCCATCACATCAGCCTTGTCTTTGTCAGACCCAAGGGTGTCTTAAAGTGTTTGCCTGTTTCAGGAGACAGCCTTTGGTTTATCCTCAAGAAGATGGTGTTGAATCCTTTGCAATACTATCCCAAGCGCACCTTTTAAGATTGTTTTTGAGTGTTGTTGCAATATGGAACAATATGTAACTAACTGAACATATTCACATGATCATGCTCAAGATTAAAGTTCTTGCTTGCCCTTTTGCTACCTCTTGCAATCTTTCCTCATTCTGTTGGTCCGAACAGCTATTGCTTTTATGTTTCATGTATGTCATTGCTTACTTTCAATCATTGCCCTCAGTATCAGATAAGGTGTGCATTGTCCAATGAAATGTGCCATAACCCAAAAATGCAATTGTTCAACGTATCCAACATATACTTGTTCACAAGTGCAACATTCAATTTATGGATCCCAGATTTTTTTAAAGATCGATTGGTGCATTTAGAACTAGTATGACTATTTCATTTATAACTTTGGTAATTATTGGGTAGAAGAGGAGTGAAATGATTTACTTCTGGTGGTATTGTCTTGCTGCAAAGTCGAGGTTAGATTAAAGGTAATTTTTTTGCTACCATTTTTATTTAATAAGGGTAAATATGTGTTGTTTATAGTGGTTTGTTTTTCATAACATAGATTTAGACCAAAATGCTGAAATTGTCCAACACAAAAGTTGTGCCTGCATTCTAACTTGAGGAACTTGGGGTTGCAGTTGAATGTTTTCCAATTATTAAAATGCACCAAACGATTAATTCAAAGTTCCCTACAAAAAGCACCTCTTCAAGAATACTTCCTTCCTCCCTTCAATCCACCCAACATGCCTATCCTCTTCTTTTACTCTCTTCCTCACCTGCTGAATGCACTCCCCTCCATCACAATCCTCAAAACTCCATCGCCAATCAAAATGCTCTTCTTCTACCTTCCCTACCTCCTTTCAATTTCTCTCTGAACAATCCTCTTTCCTCAACTACCACGCCTCGTACCCGTTTGTGACTTCCTTTCCCACCATTTTACTTTTCCCACCCTTCACACTACTCAAACGCTTCCAATCTATCCTCTCTCTTCTTGATTCAATGACTAAGTTTCAGGTGCATACAAAATCATACTCCATGTCAAAGTTGCACTATTCTTTTCTTAACCACCTTACTTAACATAAAAGTCGTCCACTTTCTCCTCCTTCCTTTTTTGGCTAACTTGATTCATCATCTACATCTATACAATACCCTGCAAGCCTCAGCAAGGGTGTGTAGCAGGGGGTGTTTGGTTACCAACCAATGATGCGAGGCAGGAAAAATGGATGAAAGGCGTATTGAGCAGTAGTGGAATGTTGAAGAAGGTAATAGAGGGGAGAATGTTGGGCAAGCGAATAAAGGGCAGGAACAGAATACGGATGTTGGACGGGATGAAGGGAGGAAAGAAGTACGCAGAGATGAAGATGGAGCTGATGTAGATTAGGTTGCTGGATTGGGTTTTGTTTGGAGTAACAAAACATTTATTTGGAGTTACAAAACATTTATTTGATAGTTGTGTCCATCCAAAAACCTACGTTAACCGGTACACTACCTAACAATAATAATATATATATGCGGGTCACAGGGGTCTAGTGGTTAGAGCGTAGGACTACTGGCCGGAGGGTCCCCGGTTCGATTCCCGGGCAGGCACTTTGGGCACCTACAGCTCTACACAAGCTAGTTGATTTTTCGGGTACCAGGTCTTCCTGGGAAACCATAGCCGGCAGAGGGAAAGGAACTGGCCCCCCTACCCTGATGTTCACACGCCGTCGGGTTTGGTACATGGGTGAGCTCTACCATCACCTACTAAACTGACCTTCGGGTTGATTACTGTGTTTATGGTTTTTATATATGAATTTCCTTTCTTTTCCAAGTACATAATGAATATGTGCCTGTCTATATGTATTTAAGTTATATATTTATATACTCATGTAATTATAAATTTTATGCCTAGCAATACATAATGATGGGCTGAACGGAAGAAGGGATCATTTACCATCTATATCTAGGACCATCCATAGAAGCCATAGAAGGGACCATTTACCATCCAAGGGACTATCTATATCTGTTATCAAAAAATTATATTTTTTAAGATAAACCAAATTTTTCATAACTTTTGATTTGACCATGTAGACAGTAAAAAGCAATTATATGAGATCACAATAATGTAAGACCCATTAAAACCTAATATAATAGCAACATGACCCGAATCATTGCAACAATTAATTTTTTCAGCACGTTACGCCATTGATATATTCAGTGAAGCAGCTGTTGAAAATGCCTACTACATCTGCCATAATGTACAAGACGTGCTGATGTGCAGAGGATTCCAATGGCCAAGTGCACAGAAGAAGAAAAAGAAGGGAAAAGGGTAAAGAAGAAGATGAAGTCAAGGATTGTACAATCCCTTCTTAGACCATGAATAAAAATTATATTTGACTCCATCAAATACTTATTATCAATCATTACATAACCAATCCAATAAAAATTTCCTTGCAAATTATCTGTGCAGCCAATAGAGGACATTGGACTTATTCCTTGACATCCATGGCTGGCATCTTGCCTTTCTATCCAACAATAAGTAACAGGTCAAAGCCTTCTCCAGCAACCTATCCTTGGGATCACAAAGAATCGACCTTCATGATGAATGAAGATCCATAAAGATAAAATCATGACAACTGAAGAACATAATTCACATGAAAACTGGAAAAGATTTTATGAAAAATGGACCTGTTACACCAAATAACCAAATAATTGCAATTACCCACTTGAGACATTTTATTTAGATCTGACTAACCTATGTTTCAATGTCACTGCATGACCTTGGTAGGAAATATATTAAACTTTTACAGTGGAAAACTGCAACTATTTAATAATGTGAGGCATATTCATTAAGTAAGAACGGTTTGCTTATATTTAAATATTGGCACTTCAGAATACAGTTTTACTCCTGCAGCGCCATCTACTGATTCATTGAGAAGCTATAGCAGCATTTGCTTTGTCTCAGAAGTTGTTTGCTTGTCCGTGCATGCAAACAACAATCGTTGATCCCGCCAGCTGTAAAGTGCGTTCTTGGAAGATTCTTGTATGCAAAAGGATTGTCGGCTGCTGAAAATCATCGGGAGTTATGCCTAGTTTATGGACCTACAGTTATCAGTGAAGGAAAGGTTATAAAATGATGCCGTGATTTTAAAAATGGACGAACAAATGTTCATGATGAAGAGCAAAGTGGCAGGCCCAGTATTCTGACCGATGACATTGTTTCGCAAGTGGAACAAAAACTGTGATGTGATCGTCGATTGACGTTCATTGGCCTGGCTGAACAATTTCCTCAACTTGGACGCACTACTGTCTACAACATTGTCACGGAAAACCTCGGATACCACAAATTGTGTACAAGGTGGTTACCGAAAATTCTCACCGACCACCACAAAGAGCAAGCAATGTCCAGTGGATGATAGTTTTTGGGCCGTTACCAACAAGATGGAGATGACTTGTTTTCTCTACTTCCTCTTCTAGCACTTGAAACAGGGGTTAGGTGGACAATCTATTGTAACTGTTGTCTCACACATATAGGAGGCAACATTTAAAACTGGGTTTTTTTCGAGTTTTCAGGATTTTCCGGAGAGAAAATGGCAAATCTAACCCCGCCATTCAAAAGAACAGAAAAAAAATACTTGAAAAATAATTGTTTAGAAGTTTGTCAAATATTACCTACATAACCTAAAAATTCTTTGAAAAATTCAAATACTTCTCCTGAGCTCAATTTTTATTTTAAAAATTTGACAAAAATCAGAATGTTTTTGGGCATAAAACATATGGTCATGAATTTTTTCAGATATTTTAAAGCAAAGGATAGCTCCGAAAATTTTTTTCGAAAAAGCACATATTTTGCGATAGGGGACCACCCCTGGGGCCACCCTAATGGGAGCTAAAAATTTGGCTAAAGGCGTTTCTAAATATTTACTTTCGAGTGTCCAATCCCAAATAAGAATCCCGTCGATTGCAGATTTTACCATCTTATCCCGCTATAAGCCTTTATAGCATTCTTCCGAATTTCAGCAGGGTTGGGAACCTTTTTCGATTCTAATGGAAATTGGCATGATTGACCCTAAGAGAGAGATTTCTCATTCTTTGGTGAATTGAAAGAAAGATCACAATTGATGCACACCAGTTACCAACAAGTTGGAGGTGACTTGTTTTCTCTACTTCCTCTTCTTGCACTCGAAACAGTTGCTCGGTGGACAACATCTGGAAACCAAAGAGGAACTCAAGAACTGCATTGTCAATTGGTTCAACTCTCAGGTGGCGAGCTTCTATGCAGAGGGGTTAAAGAAACTGGTGCAGTGGCACAATGAATCCTTAGAAGTGAACAGCGATTATGTAGAGAAGTGAAGTAGGTTTGTAGCTAACTAAAAGTGTTAATAAAATGCATTTTATTTGAGTATATTTTTTCCTGTGACCTAACGACCCTTACTTTAAGAGTATGGCTCATACATTATGTTCAAATTCCACCACGTCACATCTGAATCTTGATAATTTATTCTACTGTCATTTGTCAAACAAGTCAGTGGTCATTCAAGGTAATGCAAATTACATCCCGGTACTCTTTCTGGTATATGTGTGGTACCCAGGGCTTACACAGGACAAGGGAAAAAGAAATTTCACTCACTTGATTTTTCTTCATCTTCCAGAAGTGATCCTAAAACATGTGTACCCTCAACAGCATTCATCAGATTCAAGTTTCAAGTATATACACCATCCATGCACTTTCAACCGATAGAATAAAACTGGTAGAATAAAAATTGATAAAATGTGTACAATATATTTCTTGGAAGAATTTATTCCGGTTAAGGCTATTACATGAAGCATTGCACTTTTAATTCTTCACTCAAGTTAACTGATATTTAAGAAATTAGATCATTCCACAATATGTCAGCATAATAAAGTGAAATACTGTGCAGGCAGAATATAATGAATACACTCTGACTTAACTATGACCTGAACTCTCACAAATGCATGAATAAGAAACCCATTGAGATTTGCTTCCTGGATGAAGTCACATCACGTCATAAATGAAATCACCAAGAATCCATTGTGACAAAATAACAGTAACATGGCCTAATTAGGATTAGATGTGGGCTTAGGCATTGCACGATAATTAACCCATGCCTAATTAGATCATGACACATGTATATCATGGGATTTCGTTTATAAATTGTTTGAAGATGTATTTGGTTAAGACTATCCATAATTTGTACATTCTTCTGCTGTGAATGTCTCCCCTAAGAGCAGCATCACTTAAATGTGAGGCCTCAGACGGAACTTTCTGATGACAATAAATATCCTTCTGAACAAAACTAATTAAGCATATTTTTATCAGAGTTTAAGATTCATATCAGAGAACCCAGTAGATATGACAAAGAGGTCCCCAGAAGAGAGCAAGTCTTTCACTCATTTGCCTTATACGTATGGGTAATCGCTAGGAAAATGACATGAACCACCATACTATAGAGACATTCAAAATGTCAGACTTCAAACCAGTTCAACAAACTGAATTCAAGTCCAAAACATTAAGCCTAACTTATCATTTCCAAACCAAATATGTACAAGGGTAGTTTGAAAGTTTCTCAGAATTGCCACCAGAGGTCAGCACTAGTGCTATGAGTTTCACACATAATAATAGGTAATCCTTTAAGATTTAACATGTAATGTGTCAGGGAAGAGATGTGGTGTGGATGCCTCCCTGTTGTTGTTCCCATCTAGTCATTTGTTAAGATGGAAAAAATTAACATTCGAACAGTGACTAAATACTTCTTAAAGAAAGGTATGGAACCAAAGGAAAGTCATGCTTACTTTAACAGTACTCTGTGTGAACCTGCTCTTTCATATTCAACTATTCCCAAGAGGAACAAGCGAGTTTAAGTTTAATCAGGAAAGCTTAAATGATGATCTGCATAGTGGCCACCCAAAATGTGCCACTACACCAGAAATTATTGCAAAAGTGCATAAAATGGTCATGGAGGATCACCGACTGAAGCTGTGAGAAATCACTGAAGCTATAGGGATGTCATCTGAACAGGCATATCACATTTTATCAGTAAAATTGGAATTGAGAAAATTATCTCCTAGATGGGTGCTGCGACCTTTGGTGCAGGATCAAAAACACAGAATGGATATGGCTGCATAGATTTTCGCGGCGGTGGCTTGAAGGATTCTTCATTTTCGGGTGTCAACACGTTGTTGTGACAAGATTCAACTGCACCAAAAAAATAGCAGACACTCAACCTGGACCGAAGGACAATATCCCTAAAGACCTATACGCAGGGGTCTACCAAGTACCCTGTTCATGTGGGAAAGCCTACATCGAGGAAACATGCCGGTCAATGAAAGTTCAGATAAAAGAACACCTCTGGGCAACAACAAATAAGCAGTTTCACCTGTCGGCCATCTCCGAAAACAAATGGAGTGAACCCGGTCACGACATCTTATTCCAAGATGCAAACATCATAGCCAAGGAGAGTAGATATTACCCACGACTCATTAAAGAAGCAATTGAGATCGCAAAAAACCCAGAGAATATCAACAGAGATGAATGCTACCATCTCCACAACGGGAGGAAGAGAATTCTTCGGAAAAGGACCAATCAGCGAGCAACCACTGTACCTAATTAAAAGTCATAAAGGCGGCCTATATACAGTGAGCAACCTATATAAGGGCGGCCAAAATCCGAGTCCCTCATCTTTGACCTGAAGATGCCGAATGCAACTTCAGCAAAACTGTTGTCAACCTTTAAACAACAATGCGGTGAAACCCGAAAATGCAGAATCCTTCACATCAGAATGGAAATTTCTGAACAACATTTGACCCATTTTAAGAGCAACCAACATGATTTTCTGCACCGATTTATGACCACAGTTGAAACTTGGGGACACACTAATATACAGTCGATTCAGCTGAAAGATTATATTCCCATTGGTTAAAAAATTACTGGACAATACTACATTAACTTCCTTGACCAACAACAGCAAAAGATACACAAAAAAGGCCAAGTTTGGCACGGAAGAAAGTCATCTTTCATCAAGGCAATGCAAACCCACACACAAGTTTCATTCACATTGGAAAAATACGTGAACCAAGATAAGAATGCAGCCACACCCACCGTATTTGCCTGATCTGGCTCCGTCGGATTTCCAACTCTTCCCCATGCTCAGTATATAATATAATACGAACCCCAACCTATTACAGATGGAGGGATCATGAATATAAGATTTGAGATATAGACTACAGGACTGACAGGTTTAAAATGACATTTTTTCCTAGAACAAGAAAAGACCGGAATGCTTGTAGTCGAAATCCCAGTTCAACAAAATAAGTATTAACGTACAGGTTAAGGACGGCACGTGGAAAAATATATATTTTTGTTACATGTCCCCCCCACCTATTTGAAAAACCCCAACCCCCTCATCCCTTACCCATTCCTCCTGGTGCTGCACCCCCTGCCACACACCTTTTTGGTGGCTTGCAGGGCATTTAAGTAGATGTAGAATATTTTCCTCCATGGTCGGAGATTCTCTTCAAACAAAGAACTAACAGCTGAAGTAGACAGGTGTTTTGTAGGACTGAAGGAATCTAATTTTTGAGGTGGGATCAAGACAGTGGAACAGCGCTAGACCTAGTCCAATAGTGACAAGGAACGACATTGAAAAATAATTAAATTACATGGAGGTAAGCTATTTATTTCTATTCCATTCTGAGAACTTTTCCAACTACCCTTGTACATGGCCAAACAACTTAATTTAAATGATCATTATCAAAAACAACCCAAATGTTTGCTTTGCCAGAATGTGTGGAACGCTTACAGTACACTCAGCTCCAATAGATATCATATTCAAGGTAGAGGTACCAATTCCTTCCTCGGTCACAACACCTGGGTTCCCTAGCAGCTATATTAAATTTTTTGCCTCAGACGTAACTTAACAGAAATTAGTCAACACATTGAAATGAAAGAAGTCACTTTGTAATTCCACATGAACTTTATTAAGACATAGCTGTACAGCTATACAAGACAAGCTGTATGTTTTGATGTTGGACGTCGTCAACAGACACCTAGTTCGTGTTTTAATGAAGTTTGTGTAGTTACAAAGTTACTTCTTTCATTTCTGATTATATTAGCCTGAAAAACCCATGTTTGAACTTAAGATATCAGTTGTCCATGATCATCACCCGGGTTTTGAAGGTGGGACCTTTGCATCAGCAGCCCAACACACTACCCACTAAGCAACCGTGCTTCTTTCCATTATGTAGTAAATTTCAAGGTCTCTCCCAAAAGTAGTACAACTTATTTTTCCTGAATAGACGGAAGGGCAGGCGGCGGTTTCTCTGGCTGGGTTCGAGGGAGGGGAGTCTCAGGAAAGGCTCGAGGCCAATAGCAGTTGGCTCCCAGCCTTTGCAGAGTGCAGATCGTTTGTTTACGAAACCTCTATAACGTGACCTTGTTACACTCTGTCATGAACAGGTTCTTGGAACAGTGTTACGCAACCAAATTTTGCATGAAAAGGGGCAAAATCAGGAAAGAGACCCATGAAATCCTCAATGCAGCTTATTGTGACAACATCATGGGTAGATCTGGTGTTTTTGAGTGGCATGAGTAGTTCCGGAAGAGGGTAGAGAATATGTTGAAGACGCCGACATTCAGGACTCCCTTCAAACTCAAAAATTGACAAAAATCATGCAAGAGATGATGGTTTTGTTGGACAGGGATCACAAATTAAGTGTTTGCATGTTTTCTGATGAACTTGGCATCCCTAAAAGTGATGTGCATTGACTTGTGACTGAAGAAATGGGCATGAGAAAGGTATGTGCCAAGTTGGTGCCACGAGTGCTCTCGAACGAACAAAAGGAAACTCACACATAGACCTGCCAAGAGTTTCTCGACCATGTGAGTGAGGATCCAAATATTTTAGACAATGCCCCACCAGACCTTTCCTTCTTCCACCACCTCAAATCCGTGCAGAAGGATGTCACCACACCTTGGGGTGCATGATGAGGGCGCGAAGGAGCATTCCAGAAGGCATGCGAGGTGTGGAATACCCACGGGTAGCAATGTTTGGATGCATGAGGGTACTTCGAAGACTCTTTTTATCAATTCTGGCAATGATTTTAATTGGCTCAGTCCCACTACTTTTGAGACAGGCTTTGTAATTCAGTAATTCATCTCCGATCCCTGCTTCATCTGGCTGGTTGGCCACTGAACCACTTTCCCTTATAAGTCATGCAAACATCAACTAATTTGAGCTTCAGTCTGTGATTAACCAGCTCACTGCCTTCCTCATTTTCACATGTACTTTCCTTCCCTCATTGATATTATAAAATAAATGTTTTAGAGGAAAATAATGAACTTCTAGGAAATTTAACTCCACCTTTCTCCCAGGTTCTCAGATTATCTACACATAAGCAGTCAATCAAGGTCCTAGGTAATTAAATTAGGTGTATATATGAATCAATTTTAAAGCACATGCATACTTTATGATAAAACACAAGTCTGAAGAATCAGTGATCGGGAAGAATCAGGAAAACTGACAGCTTTCTAAGGCATGAGGTTAATGGAAGACCAATAAGGGAGGAAACATTAGAAGGCAAAGATCAAATTAAATTGAGGTTATACGATGATGCCAGGAAGAGATTGTTAGATGGAAAGAACAATAGGTGCAAATTAAGCCTGGTTGATAATCAATAGTGACTTTGACAAGGGTAAAACAGAATGGTTTCCAAACATATTGTCACCAGTAATGGGTGCTATCTTAAACCACCACAAACTATTTTTTGCATTATTGGGAGGAGAAATAATTTGTAGGCCAGCTCAAACTATTTGAGAAATAAGAAAAGAAACTTAAAGAGGACATTAGACAACCTATTCTCATAAGCAATTTGCTTAGCTGGAGGGATAGTCAAGACAACTTCAGTATGACAGTTATATTAAATATGCTTACTTTTAGTAATTTCATTAAAAAATTTTTGAATCACCCCCCCCACTTCCTCAATCAAACCCTTATTTCACCATTAGTTTTGAAATAGTTAAAACTGCTGTAAAGTTATAAGCCAGCTTGAATTTAAAATAACATTTCTATTCATCTACCCAAATTTCATATTTTTTCCCCAGCTCTCTATTAAACCGTGGTCATTTTTACAATGGGGGTATTTCTAAATTGATAAGGGAAGGCAGTCAGTATGTATGCGGCTCCATTTAAAATACATAAATCAAATGTTAGCTGTGATAAATCAACAGGCTGCACTTGGCATACATGGATAGTTGTTTTTTACAAGAACAGAGACAAATATTTAAAAAACCAATGTTTTCATAATTTTTTCCTATATTTTGTGTACTTTTCCTTCTACCACCTTATACCCTCAAATATTCTTAGTTAAATACGCATGCCATTCAAAAAAATTGTTGGAATTGAAATAGAATACTGAAGACATTAATTGCAAGAGTAAGGTACTTATTATTTTCATAATTCCATAAATTGAAAGAAATGTAGTATAATACACAATATATGCAGCAGCAGTTTTTCTGCTATTCAATTCGCTCACTCTTTATCGGTTCCATTCCATCACTGCTCATAATACGAGGCGTTTATTGGAGTTTTATCACTTCCAACCAATTATATTCAATAATTTCATAGCATATACGATCCGATCGGGTACATCAGAACATGACTGGCTAGTCCACCTCATTCTTTCAAGGTAGGCAAAACTATTAATGAAAACTGTCAATTTCGAGACAACTAAATGTAACATCACATGGCAGAACATTTGCGCGGGGCTCTAAAAGCATACCATAAAATGACAAAAATTTCATGTTTTTCTTAAAATCCCGCATATCATATTTTTTTCCTTTTACTAAGAATTATCACCATTATAAATGCTCTTAAATGAAATTTTAAAAACACACCAATTATCATTCTACCAGCCTTAATTAGAATTCTTCCCAAGAATGCTGGCAGTAAAAGAACTATTTCTGCAATATCGACATTATATGGCCATGTACATCCTATCATACATCCTGTTGTCAGGAACGTAATGACTGTCCTATTTAAACATATTGAAATGCACCTTAAGTAACGGTATAATAAAAATATTAACGACTGGAGAACAATGGCCATATTGACGCAAAATAACGAAAATACCACATTAGATTAATTTTTTAATTGAAAATTCGTTGGCATTTACCATTATTTGTAGAAAATAAATCATTATAACAACTCCCCTTACAATCGAGTGCTAAAACGCAACCAAACATCTTCTCAAATACAATGTGCTCCTTGGTGACACAAGACCGCCCATTGGAATCAAGTATTTCCATCTCTTATCCAGAATTTTCACGAAATAATAATCGGATCAGCAACAGAGTTTGACATTGACACATAACTCGACGGAATTCACTGATAATATAACTCCAAATTCATTCCATCATGAATTTCATCTGCAGTGGGATTAAGGAAAGTAAAAGGTAAAGGCTGTTGGAATTAAACAAACGTGCATTGGGCACAAGAGACGAAAAGGATACAATCTTGAAGTTTGATGTGATCCTTAAAGATGGTATACCACTTCTTCAGCACAATCTTTTCCCATCTGGTGCCAGTTTGAGCGGCGATGAGCTTTTTTAAATCGCCAATAGTATCATCCGGATTACATTTCACCCTCACTTTTTTCCCTAATCTGTCGTTGCAGGTTACCTCCAACATATTCAATGCAAAGTTTATGCGTGTACGTGATTTCTAGATTTTTCTAGTTTGGAAATTCTTACCAAACTACCCACTAACAATTGAGTTACGAAAATTTCACATTCCAGTTTCAGGCGTCGCTTGCTCTTCGTCATAAAGAAGCCGTACGAATTAAGAATGAGAAATCTTTATTGAATGTCAACAATTTCGCCGTGTTCTCATATGCAAGCCTTATAATAATTATATGCTAAAACATTGTGGTTAATATTTTAATAAATATATTATATGCACATTTCATTCGTAATAAACTACAATTGAAATTAAATGTTAACCCGCTCATTATTTCTATAATTCTCAGAAAACAAGGATCCTCGATTTTCATTTTTAACTTTTCCTAAAAGATAACGCACCAGGAGGATCTTTGCCGAATTACAAATATAAATTGTTGGACCCTTTTTAACTTTGGATATTTCATTATGAATAGTAATAGGTTCGTTCATTAATTCCTTACAAAAAAGTAGAAAAACATTATTTTGGGTAGAAAAATTCTTTGCTTTTGGTATAATCTCATTGTATCTCATGCACTTTTCCCATCGTTTCTCCAAACATTTCAAGCCGTCCTAAACGTAGGATATAGTCATCTTTCTGAATCGATGAGAATTTTCCATTGGTGTTTCTCCATTTGTGTGTCTCAACCTTTTTTGGTGTTTAAACTCAGTGCTTGTTTATCCTGCTTCGTGCAACACTCCTTTACTTTCTCCACACAGTCATTCCTTGTTCCCAAATCTTTTTCCCCTACCTACCTACCATCTCTTCCTACACCTACTTCCAATCTCCCATCACTATCAAATGTTTTCTTGCAGGAACACCCAAAATTATATTTATAATTGTATACTCAATCAACTTCTTCCTCCACATGATTTCTTGGTGGAAGTAGACCTTAACAACGACCAAGTTGATTGGTTCAGCTTTTACTTCTGCTAATAATATTCTATCAGTCGCTTGCTCTTTGTTGACTTAACTTTTTCCTAGCTTTTTATCAATATTATTGCCACCCCCCAATGGCTTTCATCCCCTCTGCTATATATTACTCTGCTGCCGTGGTTTTGCAAGGATATGACAACCACAGTAACCTTGCCTTAACCACTGCCGAACATGAGTAGGTCGAGTCCCATAGTAACCAGAAACATTGTCTCTATAGTGTCCATCATAACCTTTTTGGGAATAATGATTAAGGTGATTTCCTCAATAGTGCTTTTTAGAGTGACACTAGGGTAGGGGACTCATTGGCCACCCCACTGGGATCAGACACCTTTGCAGCCGCCACACTGAGGAACAGACTTCCTCTCGCTTGGCTCCTAACATTTGACCGATCTGGCATGAGTGGCCCTATTATATACAACTAACATTTTTCCCTCCATTACAGCTCTGGGTTCATCAGCCTACAACAAACCCATCTTCTCCTCCTTGTATACTTCCTCCCTCCCTTCATCCCACCCAACATCCCTATCCTGTTCCTGCCCTTTCCTCATTTGTCTTGTATTTTCCCCCCATTATAGTCTTCAACATCCAACTGCCGATGCCCTTCATCCGTTTTTCCTACCTCCATATGATTTCTCACGACAAACCCATCTCCTTGCTCACCATACGAAGATGGGATGCTTCCTCATTTGTTTTCCTTTCAGTCCATTTCACCTTCTCTACACCCATATTTCAAAAGCCTCCAATCTACTTCTATCGCCCTACTTCAATGACCATGTTTCCGAGTCATAAATAGTCCAAGAATAATGGAGCAAAGAAAACAAAAGTCCATATTCATTACACAAGTATATTTCATGTGTTTTTTAACCTCAATGCACAATATGAGAAACTCCAGGATGACTCTTCTCTTAACTCAGGGACATCTGCTGTAGATGTAACTTAATTACCCAATAATAAGTTAGAGCATCAAGTATATAATTGTATAAAATGTCGATGCATTAAAGTTTAAGACTTTAATTCCATATGAATTTTGAAAGGCTGATTTGGTAAGAAAAGGTTGCCTCATAAAATTTGTTTCAGGTGTAACTTTATGGAATTTGCATAACATATTGAAATGAAATAGTTAACTAGTAATTCCACACACTTTATTTAAAAAAACATTGTAATTACTAACCACTAACCCTATATCAAAATTCAATTTAATAAAGAACTTAATGCAATTAACACGTTAGCAGTAAATAATGGCTATTCAGAAGATATAATTAGTAAATTTTACCGGAAGAAACTTACAAAAATAACCTTAAGCCAAATTTACAACCCTGAACATTTAAAAGATCCCGCTGCCAAACGACGAAGAAAACTCTATCTAGGGACTATTTCTCAAAAAGTAATGAAAAGTTTACTTAAAGAAAAAAATAAATGTGCCTTTTACAGTGGTTCATGCCTTAAGAACCTGATCTCTCACGACAAAGAAAAAGTCCCCAAAAGCGAGAGGAGTGGAGTGTACAAGCTAAAGTGCTCAGAATGTAACACTAAGTATATTGGGCAAACAGGACGTAAATTTAAAGAAAGAATTAAAGAACACCAAACATGTGTAAAAAATAAGAACATAACATCCCTCTTTGCAAAGCACCTCATCGAAGGTGAATTTATGACTACAATTATTCATCAATGAAATTTTGCATCCCTCCCACTCCTAGACCTACCACTCTCCCAAGTCAAGGATTGACACTGACAGATATAATTCTCTTTTCTTCCCAGCTACATTGCAAACTTGAACCCCTCCACCCTACCTCTCTTACCTACCCCCCCTCCCTTGATCAGAAGGTATATACACCGAGCGTGCTTCAAGGAGGACCACCTGATGATGACGCTCAATGTCGAAACCTGGGTTGTGTTTGTTTTTTAAATAAAGTGTGTGGAATTACAAAATTTCACTTCAACACGTTGCCTTATGGTTAAGGTATTTATGGTAAAGGTGAAAATAGAAAACATATTCAAGTTATTATAAATATTTTTACAGTCTTTAGGCATAATTGAATTTACAAATATTGGCATACAAAAGTTCTTTTATATTTGACAAACATGGCTGGCAGTTTGAAATCACAAAACTAGTCAATATAAATTGAAACACAATATAAAAAACAACACATATTAGCCACCATAAAAACTTCCCAAGGCCCTAACCATTTCTCCTTCATAAAAACCAGTTTCTTTGGCAATGGGACAAAACACATAATGATCGTTAATACATTTTATTAGTTTCCTAAAGCTAATTCTATCCGCAATTGCCATCTTAGGTGCATTTTTCCCTCTGGCAGGATAATGACTTGACCTACTTCCGCAAAACTATAACCGATGGGTCAGCCTCCATTATTGCAGAGAGTCTGGCAAAACTGCAGCCTACAGCAACACAGATTTCATCCATGGACCGTTCTTGGGAGGAGAGAGCCCTCACTCCGAGGGAAATCCGACTTCGGGAACCAGAAGGACTCCCGTGGCCAGGCAGTCTATCAGGCACAGTCAGTCCCAAAGAGGACCCAATAGTATTTCGTTCCTGATTTCCTTCTCTAGCTAAGTTTGCATGCAAGTGCGCATGGATGTGGCGCAAGAGGTGTGTTCGTGGGGTTATCTCAGGTCGTGGCACCGGAAGGGATATGGTTGCCGGAGAGCCATCGCTTTCCTCCAGAAGGACCACGGGATACTGGGAAGAAATAGATCACTGTCATGTGTAAATACATAATATCTCTGGAACAAAGTATGCACCCGTTACGAGCTGGATTCCAAAAATAGAGATTTCATTTAAGTTCAATGCTCTCAAAAATCTAGGAAACAATCAGGGCCATTGTATGCAACCAACTTCAGGCTTTTTTGTTTACATTATACGTGAGCCATCAAGGAAGCAATTTGCGTTTTGGCCTAATGTCGCGGTGGATAGGTCTAGAGCACCATCTTGGAGCCCAAACGTCTCTACATTCGCTTGTTTATTATGTTTTGCAGCAGCACCACACGTGAGATGAAGCTATGCACTAATGATGAGAAGAGATGCACTAATTTTATGCATTTAATATTTATTAGGGAATTGCACATTGCTACTTACTCAACACAGTGATATTCTCCAAACTTGTAATCAAGATAACCATTTTCTACACCTAATGAGGGAAAAAATAGTTCATAGTATTTTTCTGGCAAATTGGCTTGTGCTTGCCGGTCAAAGTTATACCCACACATGCACCCATAAGACGCAGGCTGATTTTAGGGCACTTTTTGGATTTATAAAAGGGATCGTGATGGTCCAGTGGCTTCTCACCCAGAGGGCCCAGGCTCGAATCCTGGAGAAGATAGATATTTTTCAGGGTGATTCCAATCCTTACATGAAGGTGCTTTGTGGACAGCACTTTGAGTGAGTATGCCATCTGTTGGACGTTCAACCATGTGACCCCTTGGTGCCTTTTGTGATTAAGTGGAGGCTAATGCTGATGCCAGGTTTCCCTCTCCAAACCTTCCTCCTTTCCCATCAATCCCAAATGGTGCAAAAGACCTCAGATGTCGATCACCTCCCCTAATAGCAACTTGAATTTGAAAAATTGCATCTTATGAACCAAGAAATATGGTATTTACTTTGTAAAAGACTATTTGATACACAAGATCATGTTTAACAAATTTGATGAACAATTATCAATTGACCTCTCTTAGTATTCTCTAATTTGTCACATTTCAAATTCATCTGACTATATATCACACATTAAATTATCCAACAATTTACATGCAAAGTTTAGTCAAAAGAATTAGATGTAATTAAATGTTCTATGCAAATACCCTGGCATATGCATTAGGAGGGTGGTCCCATAAGTACCCCATCTGTCCTAGAGATGGTAGTAGTCGTTTGAAAAATATCACTGTATTACAAAGTTCACAATCTATAAAGCATATGTTTCAAGTTTGAAGACACCACGCTGTTTAGTATTTGTTTGGCAGCCATCAATAGTGAACGTTTTCAGGGAATTGGTGAAAAAGGAGAAAATTGGTCATCGTTATGTGATAATTCTTAATTTATTTTATTTTAATAATTTAACTTTTAATTAAAAGGCTTCAGCCAAATATAAATCTAAAGCAACCAAAATAAAAGCTGAACTGGATTCTACTCTGTGTGAGTCTGCTCCTTCATTTACAACAGTAAAATATAGGGTAACAGAGTTTAAACAAGACTGTATGAGCTGTCAAGACGAGCATCGCATTGGTCGACCGAATGAGGTGACGACTCCAGAAACAGTGAAGAAAATCCACAAAGTGATACTGGATGATCGTCGACTGAAAGTGTGCAGACATAGTTGGCATTTC
This sequence comes from Hetaerina titia, assembly GCA_037158775.1. Lineage (NCBI taxonomy): Eukaryota > Metazoa > Arthropoda > Insecta > Odonata > Calopterygidae > Hetaerina > Hetaerina titia. The sequence continues at coordinate 7,128,584 of CM073770.1, read as the reverse complement.
AAAAAGTTCAGTACATCTTTACATATCAACTGAAAATTTGGACATTTGGAGAAAGCTGTGTGCAAGATGGGTGCCACGTTTGCTCACACTCCAACAAAACCAGTGTCATGTAGATGTTTCAATTGAGTGTTTAGCAAAGTTTCACAGGAACAAAGCAGAATTTTTGCCCTGTTACAAAACCATAGATGAAACATGGGTCCATTACTTCATACCGAGACAAAAAAACAAAGAGAACAATGGATTCAAAAGGGAGATTTCGTTCCAAAGAAGGGAAATACCATTTCATCTGCAGGCAAGATCATGGCGTTGGTTTTTTGAGATGAGTGTGGGATAATTTTCATTGACTATCTTGAAAAAGGAATTAGTATCGATGGTGAGTATTATGCGAACATGTTGGAATAATTGAGCAAAGAAATCAAGCATAAGCAGCAGTATTTGGCTAAGAAGAAAGTGTAAATACATACAGGGTTTGTCCGGAAAATAAGTGTACTGAGCTTGGGAAAAAAAATTTATTACACTTTTACATATCTTAAGCTAATATTCCTTAAAATAGGACCCTTGTGAGTCGATACACTTGTTCCAGAGGCGTTCCCATTCCTGGAACGCTCTCGCGAAGGCATCATCGGGAACCTCTTGAAGACACGTCGTCATGGCCTCATTGACGGCGTCCAAAGTCCCGTATCGCGTTCCTTTCAAACTCCTCTTTATCTTCGGGAACAGAAAATGGTGGTGCCAAGTCCGGGCTGTAGGGCGGGTGTGGCAGCGTTGCCACGCCGTGCTTGGCCAAGAAGTCCGACACGAACGCGCGGTGTGAGACGGCGCATTGTCGTGATGCAGCCGCCAGATGTTTTTGATCGCTGGCCGGATGCGGGCGACTCGTTTTCGAAGCCTGTCGAGCACTTGGACGTAAAATGCAGCATTTACAGTTTGTCGTTCAGGTACAAATTCGTAGTGGACGACTCCCCTTTTGTCAAAAAATGGGAAAAAATCAGTACACTTATTTTCCGGACGAACCCTGTATACGTTGAACAGCACCGGTGGCAATGGGCAGCCCTGCCTTACACCTCTTCCTAACACTGCCCATCCGGACTCTCCGTTCCCCACTCGCACCTGAGCAGTCTGAGACATGTACAGGTTGCGGATCAGTCTCCTGTCCCTCCAATCCATTCCTATTTTCTGCAATACACGCATTAATTTTTCCCTATTCACTCAAACAAATGCTTTTTCAAAATCTACAAAACAGGCAAATACGTCATGATTGTATTCTTTATTCCTCTCGACCAGTGATCTCATTACTGCAATGGCATCACGCGTACCTCTTCCTTTCCTGAACCCAAACTGATCATCCCTTAAGTAATCATTTGCCTCACTCTCTATCCTTTTGTTGATGATCCTGAGAATAACTTTAGCAGCGTGGGGTATCAAACTTATTGTTCTGTAATCCTCACATGACGAAGCCTTTACCTATTTCGGAATAGGAACTAACACCGTTCTCACAAAATCTTCCGGCCAGATTCCTTCCTCATAGATACTACGAATCAGAAATAAATGTTATTGTCCGAAATATTAAAATTCCCATTATTTTTTGAACACACCTCATATATCTCTGGAACAAGGTATGCACCCATTATGGCTGGATTCCAAAAATAGAGATTTCATCAAGACAATGCACCAGCTCACAAACCCATTACTGCAATGGCCAAAATTCATGAATTAAAGTTTAAATTGCTATCTCATGCACCCTATTCGCCAGATTATTATCTGATTATATTATCAGAGGATTATTTTCTGTTAGCACACTTGAAAAAATGGCTCGGTGGTCAAAGATATTCCAATAGTGAAGAAGTGATGTCGGCAGTTAATGGCTATTTTGAGGAGCAAGACAGTTGTTATTATAAAAAGGATATCGAACATTACTGGAAAAAGTGTATAGAGCTGAAAAGAGATACTGTTAAAAAATAAATACATTTTTTTCCAAAATTTATGTGTTTCCTTTGTTGGGCACGGTTCTTCTGGGACCACCCTCGTACATCAAATAAACAATATTTTATATAAATTCTTGGAAAAATAAATCATAATATATTACAATTTTATTCATCATTATTACTTACTTCATGCACTTTGCGTAATATACCAGAAAGGACTCCATACTGAACCAACTTCCTCATGTCTAAAAGCTGCAGGTGAGAATGAAGCTGAACACAAAGCTCTTTAACAATCACGCCACGGCGAAAACCACCATACACAGCAAGTATGTCACGTAACGATGGCAATGCAGAATCTGAAATTGAATTAATAGATAACTGAATCATTTATTTATTTCAAAACATATATTTCCCCTACTAAATATATTAATCATTGTTATCGTACCATTTTGAAAACTCCCCTAAATGCTAACGTTTATTTCTTCCACTGTTAATATTAATAGTGCTATGCACATTTAACAACTGTTGATGATGAGAGACCAATTATCTCTCCCCAACAAAAATTCTGGGAAAATTAAATGCAATCTTATCCTAAAATCCAACTGAATTTGGACACAAAGGGGGGTATTTTTGGGAGAAGACACTTTTCCAGAACATACCACCCCAATCATTAAATCTAAAACTTACTTGATTTGGCAACATACTTCATACAGTCCTTTTGAAATTCAACGTTTTCCAAAAGATCCCTTAGCTTTGGAGTTGTAGCATATTCCGCAGAATAACGGAAAATGCTTATCATTCTTACTACACCATAGTACCTGAATTTTTAGCAAAGAATAAAGGTCAGTTTAAATCATAAGCATGAAGAAACATTTGTTAAAATAGAGCCAAAACAAACTTCAATTTTTATTATTATTAGGTAATCCACCGGTTAAGGCAGGTTTTTGGATGGACACAACTATCAAATAAACATTTTGTAATTCCAAACAAAACTCAATCCAGCAACCCACTCTACATCAGGTCCCTCTTCACCTCTATGTACTTCTTTCCTCCCTTCATCCCGTCCAACGTCCCTATACTTTTCCTGCCCTTCCCTCACTTGCCCAATATTCTCCCCTCTATTACCCTCTTCAACATTCCACTGCCGCTCAATACAACTTTCATCCATTTTTCCTGCGTCCATAGGATTTCTCTCAACAAACCCGTCTCCTCAACCACCATCTCCAGTACTTCCTCATTAGTTTTCCTTTCGGTCCATTTCACCTTCTCCATTCTTCTCCACACCCACATTTCAATAGCCTCCAATCTACGTCTATCCTCCTGCTTTAGTGACCACGTTTCCATAGCTACGCTCCATATCAGAGTTTTTACGAGTCTTGTCTTAACATCCCTATTCAACGTCCCCATCATCAACTCCCTCCTCCTTGAGAAAGCCTCCTTGCCTAGCGCAATTCTTCTCCTTACGTCCCTACTACTTTGACCGTGTTGGTCCAAAACACTTCCTAGATACGTGAATTGTTCTACCTGCTATATTTTTTCCCCGCCTATTTTAATATTTAGCTTAGACTTCTTCTTCCTGGAAAATCGCATAACCTTTATTTTATTAATATTGATTTTCATCCCATATCTATCGCACTGAACCTCCAATTCACTCAGCAATGCTTGCAACCCCTTGGCTGACTGAGCAACTAATGCTTGGTCAAATGCAAACCTAACCGATTTTACGAATTCCCTTCCGACTTTCATTCCTACCTCCAATTCTTCCCATGCCTCTTTAATCATTTCCTCCACATATACGTTGAACAGCACCGGTGGCAATGGGCAGCCCTGCCTTACACCTCTTCCTAACACTGCCCATCCGGACTCTCCGTTCCCCACTCGCACCTGAGCAGTCTGAGACATGTACAGGTTGCGGATCAGTCTCCTATCCCTCCAATCCATTCCTATTTTCTGCAATACACGCATTAATTTTTCCCAATTCACTCCATCAAATACTTTTTCGAAATCTACGAAACAGGCAAATGCTTTCTGATTGTGTTCTTTATTCCTCTCGATTAGTGCAATGGCATCAAGCTTCCTTTCCTAAACCCAAACTGATCATCCCCTAAGTAATCATTTGCCTTACTCTCTAACCTTTTGCTGATGATCCTGAGAATAACTGTAGCAGCGTGGGGTATCAAACTTATTGTTCTGTAATCCTCACATGATATAGCCTTTGCCTTTTTTGGAATAGGAACTAACACTGATCTCACAAAATCTTCCGGCCAGATTCCTTCCTCATAGATACTACAAATCAGTCCATATACGGCCTTCTTCCCACATTTTCCTAAACATTTGAACAGTTCTACAGGAATGTTTTCCACCCCCACGGCCTTATTTGCTTTCATCTCCTTTAATGCCCTTTCTAGTTCATCGTCGAGTACGCCTGGACCTAAGCTATCTTCTTCTACGTCATGTTCCTTTTCTATATCTAACCTTGTCGGCCTAAGTTCTTTACCATACAGTGTTTCTATATATTCCTTCCATCTCTCTTGGATTTTTCCTGGTTCAACTATTATCTTACCCCACTTATCTTTAACTGTTAGCACAGATCTTGCCTTCTTACTTCCCGATAATAACTTAACCTTGCTGCATAGAGCACCAATTTCACCCTTCTTCTGTAAACTTTCCATATCCTCGCATTGCATTTTCCACCATTCTTCTTTCGCTTTATTTGTGACCCTTCTTTATTTATTGTTTAACTCTTAGTACTTCATTTTGCCTAACAATTAAAGAGTGTAAAATGGAAGAGATAACACACATATTGTGTTATTAAGGCATAATACAAAGAAATAAAAGAAAGTTTTTAACTATATAGCTAAAAAAATTAGAAAAAATAGGATATTATTAGCAGTGAAACAAAGCAAATGAAGCAAAGAAAAGAAGAATGATATCTAATAATAAATGGCATCTTCAGTATTGTATCTAACATTGTTAATATGATGGAAATGCATATTAACTTAATAGTGCTGAATTCCGGCTACTGGTTAAGTGTGCGTATGTTCACAGATCATATTGGCATTGCTAAGACAGTGACAGGCTCACCATTATCATTGAAAATTTGGTAATGCAAAAGAACTAAAGTCCTACACTTGTCCCGAAGGTCTTGACGGATGACCAAGAGCAGAGTGGAGTGCATGTTTACGAAGACCTTCTGCAATGGCATCACAACGATTCCCTCACCCCCCTACAGTCTCCTACTTGGCACCAGCAGACTACTATCTCCTCTATCTAAAATTGAAATCCTCCCTCCTCCAAAGGACACCACCATGGAATCTTAAGTGCCATTGAAGAAGCTTGCAGCTTACACTTAAGGAGACAAAAGTGTGTTGACGCTCAATTGAAGCATTGTAGCAATATCTAAAATAAATATATTTTTCTGAAACTTTTCCCGGTACATGTTTTACACACCATTTAATATCCAAGGAATGCAGGCGTGTTCAGTTTCCATTTGCAATCGACCAGCTCTGGGTTCTCACTGAGCTATGTAAAGCACCAAATCCCTTCAAATCCACCAGGAAAATTGTCTTACAATCAGGTATCCGAGAGGCAGTCTGCAAATTTGTCTGGTAAGAGAACAATTTAATCCCTGACCTGGTGACTTCTTTTCCGAGGCAGTGTGGCTAATTCATCTACTACTGGGATGAGCAAAGACCAAGGGGTTTTCAACTTTGATTTGGAAATGTATAGACAAAATCAGTTAGGAAGAGAGGAAGGCATTTTGAAACATGTTCGACGTGATACTGGATGATGAAGTTGCTGGGGGCAATTTGGATCAATAAAGTATACAATGGAGGAAAATGGACAATCAACGAGTAACAGAGAGAGCAGAATTTTAAGAAAGGAAAAAAGATCTTCATTAGTAGGCATTTAATACAGCATTGACGGACTAGAGACGATGACACTGAAATAAGGATTATGGCAGGGCAAAAGATATGTAGATGATGAAGAAGTGTTAAGAATTCTAATGAGGTTGAAAGCTATTTTTAAGGGAATATCCAAAACCAATCCCAATGCAATTAATATTTGGAAGTCCACAGTTTTAAGGAGGGTTTTTGGATGGACACAGACTGTACACCCCTACATTTCTTAACCATAAATAAAAGGACAAAATGTGACACCCCACATCACAATAAAGTGTTCTTACTTCATATCACTTCAATTTACAGAAATCCAACCACTGTTCAACTAGGAACATTATTTTTCCTTTCATCTTACCAAATTTATTTATCAATACATAGCCAATAGCCTATCCTGGTTCATTTTCGGTTCCATGAATGTAAAATATGATCTTATTCTAACACAAGAATGTGAATTAGTACTTTTTATTGGTGAACTTGTAAATTAATGATTAAACCCATCGATGAAAGGACTATACGTATAACTATTTTTGTTAGTTTGACATAAAAATCACATTTAGTCCACAGAAGACCTCTTAATAAAAATACTCACAATAAATTCTGTATACACGCCTTAACCAAATTATTCTCAACATCTGCCTCGGCAGCAATTTTTGCAACATGATTAAAACCATCGATGAAAGGAATAACCTGAAACATGAATTCAACAACTCAACTTCATTCAGCATAAAAATATCACCCATAAAGAATAGTTATGTACCCTGAAATGAACCATACAATAAAATATAATATAATCGGAAGAAACACATGAATAACACAATGCGATTGATATCCTCGCAAAAGAGGTATTTAATAAGGAATTTATCTGCCAGCAACATCACATGGACTTTTCACAATCTCATGGAATGTAACTAGAGTGAATAACGCGTAAAAGAATCATCACTTGAGTTCAGGTTGCAGTCCAACACAGATATTATGTTTGGTAACATTTTTCTGATTTGGGAAACATGATCGAAATGAACTATTACTTCATTCCTTTGTCATTAACTTTCCCACTTGAATGTTTATTTAATGCTGCTTCCAGGAATTATCATCACACAGGTTGGCTTGCCGGACAACAGTTTCGCCCCCAGTCCTGGCAGCATCTTAGGTCCAAGTGATCTTTGGTGTAATTTGGCCACCATATATAGGAGGTCGTGGCTGGCTCAGAGCGGTCTGATTGGCTGACTTTTGGTGGTAAGGCTTTTTCACATGGAATTCAGGGTGTAACCATCCTCATGGTTGTAATTTTTTGGATTTTTCATTATTTCTCCCACTTCTATGCACCACGCAATATTACAAAATTCCCATTACTTTTTGAACAACCCCCATGCACAACAATTTCTCGTCATCAGATTTTTTAATAAGATAACCTACCCGTTAAGGTAGGTTTTTGGATGGACACAACTATCAAATAAACTTTTTGTAACTCCAAACAAAACCCAATTCAGCAACCTAATCTACATCAGGTCCCTCTTCATCTCTGTGTACTTCTTTCCTCCCTTCATCCCGTCCAACATCCCTATCCTATTCCTGCCCTTTCCTCGCTTGCCCAACATTCTCCCCTCTATTACCTTTTTCAACATCCCACTATTGCTGATCAATACGCCTTTCATCCATTTTTCCTACCTCCATATAATTTCTCTCAACAAACCTCTCTCCTCACCCACCATCTCCTATCTCCCCATTATTAAATCATGCAGGGGTTTTGGGGAGTGTACCATTTCACTACACTTCCTCATGGGAGGGGGAGGTATTCTAGAGGAATTTCAAGCAGAGTTCATTATTGCATTATTACAGCCATTTAAAAAAAATTCCCCAGCGGAAGGGAAAAATTTTCCCAGTTGGTCTCCAGCGGAGAAACGACTTTTATTAACAAAATGAAATTTTTAAAAATGCTTAAAACACATTTTGTAAATACCCACAAATGAACCAATCATTTCACAATAATTTTATCATTAATCACGATATCTCCTGCAGTTTCTTGCAATAAATATTAGTTTAGTCACCTGCTGGGTTGTCAGATCCCACTGATCTCTGCAATATGACTTGGGCGCAGGAGTGAAGCAAGGAACTTGATGATCTTCCACTGGTGGTGGATCCCTGCTCACTCTCAAAACCTTAAGATGTGTTGTGCTACTGCCGACTGTAGATGTGGTAGAAAAATTACTTCGCATTGATAAGGAAATATCCAAACACAAATATTCATCACATAATTAAACAAAGAGCTACCATCTGGAAACCAAAATTTCAGCAAATGCATTATTAGTGTCAGTGATTTTTGGTCATTCGACACGTTAGCTATGATGTTAATTTTTACAAAACATGACACAAGAATGCATTAATTAAACAGAATGAATTCCTGATTTAGATAACGAGTGCAAGAGAAATGCACCAACAGCAGTTTCAACATAATCATGTGCTGTTAGGTTTCATGAGAAAATTTTTATCTTTAAGATTGGTGATTCTTAACTTACTTCCAACATTACAAATCTTTCTTTTGTTGAGTTCCTGCAATATAGATTGCAAAAGATAGGGAAGTTTAGCCTTGAAGCTGATATTCGAAAGGAACCCATACTCCATTTCTAATGTTACCTGAAAAATGGTATAAAGGGGAGAAAATTATAAATTACCCATAATGTGAAATAATTTTCTATAACAAATATAAATAGTCATCAGAGATATCATATGGAACCAAAGACATATCAATTAATAAAAATATTTAAATTGGATTTTTCCTGAGTTTTAAAACACCCGCTGATTTCCTAGTTGTTGCCACACCACTGTAACTTGGAAACGTCAAAAATGTTGTAAAATTCATTGGCCTGGCTATCATATCTGGGAATAATATTTTTTTTAATCATAATATTAACACAAGATTAGGAGTTCTCATAAACTTTACCGCCTGATTGATGGATACGCATTAAATAGTTTCAAAACAAAGGAAGACACTAGAAGATATGAACGTGAGGAATTATTATATTCTGCAAGGGCACAACAGTATTTTAAAGAAAGAAGGAGGAACCTTTTCAGGCCCTGGTCTTTTTTTCGGATCCAAAGCTTTGAATTTCTTGGCTACAACACTAAAACATAGAAATTGGTCAAATTGACAATTTTATAATGTATGTTTCCACCGCACACAGGAAGAAGAGTTTACACTAACTAGATAAAAAATTAATTATCGCTTCATCTATCAAACATATTTAAAACTTACTAAAAATTCGGACAGCTTCTTCACCACAGGCTCAAAATGAACTGTTCGAGCCCACGAATCAAACACAAAACAAAGGTTAAAATAAAAGGCGTTTCGGGCATATTTGGGATTATCAATACTAATGGGAAAACCAGTTATCTTCTTTCCGAGGACCGTCCTGTAAAATATAATTTCAACAATGTTACGATGGCAAATTACTTAATTAACTAAGGACTTAATGTAAACAGTTCATCACAGTCTAAAGGAATTACACTGTCAATATACTCCTCTGCAAATGAGCTTTAGGAATTATATATACACTAACAGCATCAAATATTTCCTTAGAAACGACGTACTTCGGAACCTGACAGTAAGAATGAAAAAATGTGTTACAAAATAAGTTATACAAAAAAGTAGTATTTTCAATTGTTTACACAATACCAACTTACCTGACATGTAATTTTAGGGCCAGCAACAGGATGAAATTCGCATAAAAATATACAACGAATGGGGCCTTCACGGCCACAACCTTCATAAAACCTTGGTTCCATGAATTAACCAGTATATTTTTACTTAATCAATAAATTACGTGTGGAGCTACAAATATCTAAGGAGCAGCCATTCTTTACGAATAAAGCAGAAGGAAGTCAGGCGGCGATGCTGTAATTTATATAATTAATCTAATTACTTTATTAAATTTAGCAAAATAAATACGAAAAGATAACACCACTTCAATTTTCAGGACACAAATCGCGCATTCCTCCGAATTTCAAATCACCTGATCCAACGCACCACCAGCGCCATCATCTTCAACAAACGAATGATGATATTGCCAATATTATTTCCCGCCTATTTGTTCTAAACCGACTGAAGAGGACAACGACGTCCGACACTGCAACTCATCGTATTCCTTCTTAAATAAAATATATCTGTTTTAACGGTGGACAAATAAACAAGAAAACATTCCATTCTGAATTTTTTTATCATAGTATTGACTAGTTTTTTCAATTCTCTTAACCTCACTCATGCTAGTCTTTGAACGTCTATATAAGATGTTTCGATATTTTGGATTGAATAATCTTATTAATAATACTGTGTGAATAAATATAACGCGAGGCATTCATCACCTCTTTTCTTCAGGGAGTAGCTGAAGAATTTATTTTTCGATTTTCTTATTAATTTTCAATTTCTCATGAATTAATGTGCTTTAGCACAAGTTCTTAGATGTTTTTTTACGATGCGATGTTGATTTGAACAGTCCTACCGGCCCCAACACTAGGATGAAATTTGAATTTGTCAGAAGAATATAGAAGGTACCTTACAAAATATTTGTACACAAAGGGTGTTTCATATATGTATGTGAATAAGTGTACATTAATAGAAGTGGGCGGAAGAGGATTTTTCTGGGAATGTTTGGGAAAGGTCAGAGAAATTTAACTGTGGGGATTACAACTACATGAACCATGCTTGTTATTATTGGTTTAAAAAAAATACAGCCTGACTACACTATTTTTTAAACCCTACTTCAAATTCACATATTTCCTTCATCCCATCCAATATCCCTATCCTATTCCTGCCCTTTCCTTGTTTGCCTAACATTCTCCCCTCTATTAGTTTTCAACATGCCACTACCAATCAATATGCCCTTCATCCACTTTTCCGGCCTTCTCAGGATTTTTCCCAACAAATCCCTCTTCTCATCAAAAATACCTAGTACTTCCTCATTTGTTTTCCTTTCGGTCCATTTTACCTTCTCCATTCTTCTCCACATCCACATTTCAAAAGCCTCTATATCTATCATCCTGCTTCAATGACCAAGCTTCCATGTAACTATGTTCCTTATTAAATTTCTGACTAGGCTTTTCTGAACATCTTTGGTCACTTTACATACATGTACAGATTGTGGATAAGTCTCTTATCTATCCATTCTGATTCTATTTTTTTTTGCAAAACATCCATTTCCAAGCTGGTATGGATCGGAAAGCCAGTGTTGGAATAGTAGAATGCGAAGGACATATTAACAAAACATTAGTGCAAAAAAGATGGGCCTATGGGTGAGTGCTCATTCCCCTATTGGACTTTGAGGTGTCCTCACCTTGTAATTGGTCCCTATCTTATGACTCAAACTCCATAGTCATTGCTCATGCTCTGGCAGTGCTCAAGGAGAACAGAACAGAACTCTAGTTCTAGTAGGTGATTGTGTTAAAGGTTTGAGTTTGGTTTCAGGTACGTGTAGAGGGAGGGTTATCAGAGGAAGGAAATAATTGGTTAACTAAGTTACATTCATCCTATGTAATTTTCCTGATAGGGTAATTTGTCATTAATGGCAGAAGAATGATGTTGGGTAACTTTTGAAAAACATACAATGGCTTTACAAAATTACGACCAAAATCATTCCACTCCTGCTCAATGGAACTATATGGAAATGAATGATATGGTTGTATTTCATTGATCCTCTTTGTGCCTTGAAGCTAAATGTATTGCTGTTTATCACCATGTTTCATCGGAATTTTTGTCATTCATTGCATTCATAAGGATAATGCATGCATGTTACAAGATCTACCGCTGCACCCATGGTTGTTTACCACTGCTCCCTCTCAGGGAAGGTTAATTATCTACCCTCCCAGGACTAAAATTAAACACACAAAACAATGTAATTCACAATTCTTTCAGATTTTATTTCGCAATGAAAATTTCATATTTTTGCAATTGGTAGACAAGATTACAATGCGGAAGTTGATGATGATGTAATCAGTCCAGAGCACAAATGTAAAAGGTAATAATTACATATTTTAGCAATAAGTTATTCATAAAAAAGTGAAAAAAGGTTCCAAGAGAAATTATACTCATGATAATGCCAAGCTTTCAAGCTTAAGGAGTAAGAAACAAGTCAAAATCATTTTGATTGACACTCATAGACCAACAACAACAAAATCCATACAAAATATTGTCAGAGAACACACTTTTGCACCTAATGTAAATTAGAGATGGTCCAATAGTTTTGCCAAGTTTCGTGAAGCATCATGAAATGCGTTTCGTTATAGGTATTAAAAATAGGTATTAGAACGCCACAATAGTTAACTGATAAATTTGAGATGGTAGACACATGAGTAAACAAAAGAAAAACATTTCAGGCATTTTATTAAGGTAGGCATTGAATTAAATGTATTAAAAGTAGCCTGTAAGGGACAAGCATCATTAATTATATGGGGAAAACTAACTCTCTTTCTTGTTAAAACTGATGCGATCTACATTTCGCTGAAAATCTGGTTGACTTCAAAGAAATGTCAAGTTCTCGCTTTTAGGGTATTCATTACAATGTGTCCCTTTTTCATGTTTAAAAATAATATGGCACCAGGGTAAATAGTTTTCAAATAAAATGCCATTACCAAGCATGGCTCAAAGAAACTAGTAGAAACTTACAATTGGCCCATCTCTAATCAAATACAATGATCGTTAATGTGGGCAGATTGGAAAATTACATGGACTGGAGGGTTATTAAATAGGACATGGCAAACAATCTGTTATGTCAAATAATAATGAGTAAAATTCAGCAATATGTTATGAATAAATCGTTTCCATTACAAGAAGAAATATGGGTAGTCTATGGAAATGAAATCAATAAATATATGTTAGAAAATGATTCCAAGCAGTAAAAATTTCCCAACATAAAGTTGACTGGAAACCAGAAACTAGTTTTTACAACAGTAAAATGCTTGAGATCATTCATCACAATTCTATTTTTCAATTATGTCAGAAATTATAAGACTGATGAACACAATTTGTCCTTTCAAAATTTCCTCAAAATCAAGTTTTCTAAAGATATCACAAACACCCAGGACAAGTATGAGGTAAATATCATGGCCGTAAATCCATTGCAATGACTGCATTAGGTCAAGGAAAGCTTAATCAGCCTACTAATCCTAGGTGACCAAATGCAGAACCTGGACAGCATATGCAAGACAAGACCAGTCACTTCGCACAACGCTTCTTCTACATTTGGTAGTAAAAAATCATTAAATGTTGGCAAGCAGTCTACTCTCTGGGTGGCTCCCAGTTCCCCCTCAAAGATTTATCATAGCTATTGTGTTTTAATTAAGTTTGTCAATGAAAAATTTCATTTTCACTAGTATAGTTTCCTAAATGCTCTTAGTATTACTTATATCCACAGCAAGTTCCATATTTTCGAAAACTTAAATGAATACCATAAAACATTTCATATCAGAAGAAGTTATCGGCCTGAAATGTGTTTTTTCATGTTCATGAGTGTTATGCCATTTGCTTTAAATCAATGTTCAAGTGGTTAATGTAGACGTAGAGCCATTTATGCCACATATGGAGCTTATTATTTCACATTCATATTTACAAAATACTCTTTGAGCTAGTATCAGATTCCTACCTCACCTTATCAACTAAGCAAGTTCAGATATGCATCAACCATGTTCAACAACATCTGACTATAATACAATGATTTTATACAGCATTTTGTTCAAAATACAAAATAAGTATTCTTTTGTGTAAAGTATGTCCATTTTGAAGGGATATATGTGCCAATCATAAAATTATCCCCCAAAATACTTTAAATGATTTTGCACACCAAGAGGGTACTTGTCACAGTAAATATGAAATCCACTCACTAAAGGTACAAGGATGATATGGATGCAAAGATACCAAAACACATTGGTACAGGGCAACTTGACAACTGACACAAGTTTGTCAAAAATTGTTCCTTAAAATGCCATATTTAGGCCATAACATTATTAAACTAAAATATGCACTCCTATCACTGTAGAAGCACCGAGCCACACAAAAATCTTCTGAACAAAAAACAATTGTTCACTGTTTAGCTGGTCTCAATATTCTCCCAGTTTGGTACTCAAGTATTCACCGGCATGTCATTACATCCAAAGGACAAACACGTGAAGAATAATTGGGAATCATCAGCACAGTGCAGTATTTATTGCAGTTTAGGCAGTCTTGGCTTAAGTGATATGCACCACTGTAAAAGATTATAATGGAAAAAAGTGTCCTGGATACTGGAGCACTAGGAAGAGAATGAACGCCCACAATCATGGCTTCCTGGCAGTCTTTAAAGAATGGATTTCCCTGCACTCAGTGATCCAAGGGTTGAAGAAATGAGACAGCTTTGTTAGGAGATGCTTCTTGCAGATCATTATTTCCTACCCTTTGATTTGATGACCATGATCCAGGATGAGTAGGCCGTGAATACGCTGGTGCTTCATCTGTGAAAGTTGACACAAAAAAATTAACTGGATATTTTGAAATAAAATATGAATTCAAAATATATTTTAGACTACTACAATGTCATTTTCATGGCATCTTAACACAGCACCATCTGCATCTACTCTCTTTTAACATCATTGACACTCTGCTGATTTTCTAAATTAAAAAAAATGCTCATTCCACATGATTACTACCACACCTTCAAAATACAAATAATAGTTGGTGATTCAGGTAAAAATTTTAATCCCTCACCATAAATATGTTGATATTAAGTATTAATTCTACACAATACATGACCTTTGATCATGGATTGGAAAGGAAATTTTTGATTGATCAACTTGATCCCATTAATAAATATTGAGATCCATGCTCATGAAAGACATTGTCGTAAATACATGAATTCCCCAGGTCAGTCTCTTTTAACATAGTTTTCATACAAAAAAATATAGGTACACATATTTTTTAAAAGCATTATACTTGTTTAAAAAGCAACTGTTGCCTTAGTAACTCAAAAAAAATGTTGTTAGATTCATTTGAAAACAAGTTTCGGTAAATAATGTTTCTTCATTCTAATTCCAAATTTTGTTTCCAACTGAATTCATTCTATTATGCAGCCTGACATTTTTCATTACACTTTCCACATTTATGCATCTGAAAATACCTTAATTCATGGTGCTATTTTGGAAATTATCATAAAAGAAAGTCATTTTGAATATAAAATTTATGTGCCTTTTGTCAAAATAATTACCAATGTGGAATTTGATGCCATAGTACATTTGAAAAATTCAAAATTATTCAATGCTTAGGGCATGTGCTTTAATTAATATTTTTATAATTAAATTAAAAATTAGTCTATAACATACTATGAAATATATGTAATAACTTATTTAAGAAAAAGAAAAATATTTTTTTCAAGAGTAAGGACATTTTTATTCAACCAGGAAACTTTATGACTTTTTCCTCTGACTAAGTATGTGGGTTGTTCAAGAAGTCCTTAGGAAAAAATAGAAAACAAATTATTTTGGGTACATGTTTCAAATTATTTTTTATTACACTTTTCCCAGGGTTTCTCCAATTTTTTTAAGCCTTCCAAAAAGTTGAATTTCAAAAGATTCTTAAAATAGACATCTGTGTTGGCAATGACATCATTTGACATGAATCGTTTTATGCTGAGGCAATTATAAAGTTTCAAATTAAAAGGAGTTACTGAGGACCACATTGGTGAATAGGGTGAATATTGGTATTCTACTTTGAACTTCAATTTCATTATTTTCAGCATGAGCAGGTTTTCACCTGAGCACTGTTGTGATGGAAGATAATTTTTTCTTTGCCAAATAAGGAAGTTTTCTTCTTGATTCCTTGCAACTGGTGCCATAACAATGCATAATATACTAAATAAAATGCATTCATTGTTTGTTCTCTTTGCAATTAAATGAGGTAGATTATTTTGCTCACATCCCAAAAATACCATGTATATCACCTCTTTGGGCGATTTCACCATCTTCACCCACTTGGAGCCTTTGGAAACCCATTGCTTCGACTGTTACTTTGCCTCCAATCTGCAGTATGTGGTGTATCAATGTTTCTTCCTCAGTTACGTATTGACACAGAAACTCATTAGGATTGCAATGGGAAAGTGCTAAACCAGTCTCCAAATCAACCACAGGATCGTATTTATTCTCTCAGGTCAGAGAAAACATGTTACCATCATGCTGAGTCAAGAGATCAAGAGATTTTTCATGCCCAATTTTTTGTGCAAAATTGGAAACACTGTACTTTGCCAATGTATTTATGCCTGTAGCCTTAACTATTTTGCAAACTTTTGTGGATAACTCAAAACCATATCATAAATTTCTTCAATAATTATGAGAAATTCACTTCCATTTGATGTCCTAAATGATGTTCATCATTAGTGGATGCATGGTATGTTTAAACTCATTTTCCTAATTTTAATGAGTCACGAACACAGGAAGATGTGCCATGAATTTCATCCGATTTCATCTCTTCCAATGTTAAGCCCTTTAAATGTAAGTTCTTGTTAACCACAAAAAACACATCTTTTTTAATTACCCTAAGTAAACAAAAGTTTGCCGTGAATTCCATGAAACTGCAGGAGATACAGCAACAGTAATTTTTAACAGAGTCATCCACTAATATGCATTCCAATGCAACAATTTCAGAACGTAAAAATCAGTTTTGAATGATTCTTAAACTCTGAAATTGTAGCATTGAAAAGTATGCTGCTTCCAATTGACAGTGGAAATGTAACTGTATGATGGATACAGCTTATACATTAATGGCAGTCTAGTGAGAGATGAGGCTTACTAATGGCAAATCTTTTCCGAGACTGCGGGCGACATCTTGTGGATTTCCTGAGGAATTATTGAAGGACCCACGCATTTAAACAAGCCTAGAATTAGCAGGTATTTCCATGGGGTTGGAGGGGGTGAGTTGTGATGGGCAGTGCGCACCTCTTAGGGGCCCACAGAGGGGCATCGATGGGTGAAGGGGGGAGCTGCTCCCATGCCCCGGCATCCGTCCCCCACTGGCGCGGAGAGAACCCTGGGAACTCCCACCCCCTCGGCCATACATGGAGTCGTTGCCATAGGGAGAAGGGGGCTGCCCCATGGCCCTCTGGTGGCTGTGAGGCCTTGAATGTGCCCACCGTGGGGCCTCCTCTTGATGTGAGCAGCACAGTGGGGATGCCTGCAACATACAATAATGCCATTCATCAATTGCTTTCATTAAACAGGCACTACTGATGCAAAATGTACTCCAACACAGATTGCTTCATACTGACAGTGTTTTTGAGGAGAAAGAGAATTTCAGGTCAACAAAAACACAAAAAAAGAAACCATAAAAACGGCCATAGTCCCATGAAATCCTACACAACAATAATGAACAGAAATGAGAATGCTAAAGAGAGAAGAAACAGTCAGACATGAAGAGGCCAGCAGATATGAGAACTGGGCACAGAGTTACATACAACGTCAAACAACTTAAAAAGAAAAATTGATGATAACTGATGATGATAATATGACCTCTAGAAAAAGCATAAATTCAACACAGGCATTTTTCTAAATATGTTATTCTTTTGGTTATTTCAATTTGGTACATGATTTGAAGAATGACATAAACAAACAAATAAAAAATCCAATAAATTTAACATGGAAGACTATTCATGACTAAGCATATGACGGATTTAAAGGGTCTAGAGGAGAGACAGTCACAAAGCTTTTCAATGTCATCAGGCTCAACCTTGTGAACTGTCACCTCGAGATATATGATGAACTTTGTGAAACTCACAGAAAAGAACTCTTTTTGTGAATGCTACAAACTTTATCTTGTTCCTCAATGAGTGGAAGCATTTCCTCAATATTTTATTAGCACGATACCAATTCCGAAAATAATATTGTTGTTCCCACTCACAGCCATTTAGTTTTTGATTCCAGTGAATGTCAATGGGACATGGGAAAGGGAGACTGGAGTGTCAAAGGTATTCCACCCCACCTATTATACCAGGTCTGTCCCAAAAGTAGTATGACTTCTTTTTTTCTGGATAGACGGATGGACAGGCTGTGGTTTCTCTGGCTTGCTTCGAGGGAGGCGAGTCTTAGGAAAGGCTGGAGACCTGAGGCAGTTGTCTGAAGACACATACACACATTCACACTCTTGCATTAGTTTTCCCACCTGTCGTTCATTCATAATGACAGTTGACCCTTCATGTCATTAATCTTCACTGATTTGCAATCAGGCCTACCCAAGCTTTAACTAATTTGAATTGAGGAGTTGTGAAATCCTTGCACAGGGTTGACTCACCTCCAGACCTGGATCCCCTGGCCTTGATGACTGCATCACAATCATGGGAGCAAACTCAACATCAGCGTAGAAGGCAGACACTGAGTCGTCGGCCAGCTGCCCTGCACCCACACCCTCGCCCTCGCTGCATGAGCACGACCCAGGGCCCGTCGTCTCACCACCACAACAGGACGACGAAGATGAGGGTGATGAGTGCCCCATACCATCCTCACGGCAGTGCGAGTGCCCCCGGTGATCTGTCCGGTCGGATGATGGCGCTCGGTAATGGTGGTCCGTCGGACTGGCACAGTCACTGCGTGGGGATGATGACCTGCCACCCGTGCTGAAGCCAGGAGGAAAGCGCGGGATGGGTGGTGGATGGTGTGAGGGTGTCCTTCCCCCTCCGCCATTCCTCCTCGATCGTGAGCAACGGTTCGACTGGCCACCTCGAATGGGAGGGGGAGGGGCACGGTTCCCATTGGGCACATCTCCCCCTGTTGGACGCCCCCCTGGGACTCCCCCAGATAAAGATCCGCCAGATATCACGGATGGATCAGATGACTGCATCTGTAACAAAAGTACTAGAAATTGCAGCAGCAGCAAGTGGCGAGCAATAGGGAAAGAAATCAAAGTCCTTTTGGGTGAATACCAATGCAAAAACATCACCAGAACCACCATCACCATCCCATCCATCAACCATCACCAGTGAACACCAACAAAAACAGCAAAAACAGAGTTAATTAAGTCACAAAAAAATGACAATTCAATTTATTCACTTTTCAGAGTTCATTCTATCACCATTCTATTGATTCAAATTCCACTATAAAAGCTTTTTTAAACTCTGTGAATAATATACTTTACACTTTCAGGCTTCACTTTGTGGAATCGTGCAAAGTTCATATTAAAAGAGATTTCAATTTTCCGCAGAATTTATTTTAAGGGACAAGGCGTTTCACCAATTTGCAACAAGTTGGTGAAACGCGTTGTACCTAAAAATAAAGTCTGTGAAAAATTACAAACTGCTTTTACCTGTGAATAATTGCTGGTACTTAAACTAAATACTATACTTCCCAACTCATAGGACAAGACCCAAATTTCATGGATCATATTATCGCAGTTTGTGATGCAGGTGAAGGGAAAGTGATGAAGTGGCAGAGGAATAACAAATGCGACAGAGAGTGTCAAGATGATCTATTTTTGTATCTATCCTATGTGCCAAACCAGGGAAGTTAAATTCATTAGAAATTCAAATTAGGCAAATTTTACTATTTGTTCAAAACATTTATTCACTAAAAATATTAATTTTGAAATGCATCAACTTCAAAGGGCAAAAATCATTCACCTTGACCAGGATTCGAACCCAGATGCTTTGATATTTGGTAAAGTGCCAGTTCAGCTACCAAAGCATCCTCTTATGCTTCAAAATTTTAGGCGCTTTAAAGGAACAAGATACTATGATGGAATAATGTGAATACAATTTAACAGGTATTTGTAGTCATGCACACTGGTTGCACAATCCATAAGGTTAAACCAACATTCAAATAATATGTTTTTAGGGCACTAATCTTTTTAGAACTTTTAAAAACTAGTGTTTTAGGGCACTAATAATTATAATAATATTCAATTGTCCACTGACCATGCATGCCATGTAGGTACAGGAGTCGTCAAATACAAAGACAAGTACAAAACACAGGCACATTTTGACACTATCGTTTTAAAAGAGGGCATGCATACATATTAAAGAAAAATACAATGCATTAATCATGACATACCCGACTAGCTGGGTGACTGGAAGGGTGAACCTGATTTCCTCCGGGCATTCCGCAGGTTGAATTGCCCCCTGAGGGTGGAGGATGATCCGGTGGAGGGGGGAGGAACTCAGACCAATTGGGGAGGGAAGCACCACCAGATGGGGGCACCCAGCGCCCCCCCATGCCACGGAGGTACCACTCTTCAGGGCAACCCCTCTGTTGTCGGCGGTGATCATCTATTGTGAACAGAGTCATATAAATGCACATCAGTCGAGCATGATAGATTACAGAAATACACAAATATCTACAGTTCATTTCCATTTTTTACAGGTGCAATCATATTTTTCCTTAGTGTGTTCCATGAGCCTTTCAAAAAAAAAGCATTTACAGGCCTAGATTTTTGTTTTGTTTCACTTTTCAATTGTTTTCACTAGAATATATATTTATACACTGATAAAATATATATTTTTGGGTACACTATGTATTAGTATAGATTATATGATAACCGTCTGTATTTTTAACATAATTTATTAATAATGATAACAAAATCTTTTATATTTGAATTTACAAAGTAACAGAAATTTTCAAGCATAAAATAACATACCTACAGACAAAGTATATTACAGATGTTATTTCCTTCATTTTTTAAAATTAGGAATTATTCCAAATTTTGGTGTAGGTATAATTGCATCGAACAAATAAGTGAAAGAAGTTACAATATTACTACTGGCTTGATTATTAACCAGTTCATGTCTAAAATATAGAGTCATTTTGAGATTGATAAGAACTGGACCTTTCTTACTTAAAAGAACACAAATAAAATTTTCCATTCCTGCAACCATAGCATAGCAACTAATGAATTCAACGCTACGACAAAAATTTTGAAGAATTCATACTAAGTTTATGCTTCCCAAAATTGGCTTAATTTGCAGGGTGCTTGGGATAATTTAATGAGCATGGAAACATTGCAGAGAGTTAGAAACCTTTAACTTTTGCAATCTAACTCACCAATGCAAGCTGGTCCTGAGGCACCACATGATGGACTTCCTGCTCTTCCTCCTTGATGACTATGCTGTTCATTATTTGCATCTGAACATGACTGACTTGTTTTGGAGTATGAGTCACTAGAGCCAGAGTGATGTGTGTCCGAGCGACCAATATCAGAAAATGGCATTCCGTTGTCCTACAAGAGAACCATTACAAAAAATTATACAACTGAATGATATGAATCACCTACCAAACACATTAAATACTAGTTGTAAGGTTTTAAAATCTAAAAACCATGCATTGGACATGAAACATATACACAACAAAGATGTGCACTTAATGTCTTTGGTATTATTTTCATAATATATTCCCTGGAAGCTATACTGTTGTTTTTTTTCCCTCAGCCATTTATCACAACATACTAAACTTGTTCTTTTATGCCTCCATCTCATGTTTCCAAACCTTTTAACTGAAATAAAGTCACTCATCCGTAACAAGGTCTATTATCGGGGACAAGAGGGCTCAACTGAAACTCCTTCCTCATCAACAAATGAGTTAGTGGGTAAGACATGAGCCACTCCACTGAATTTGAAATGAAATGCTATTTATCTCCTAAGTATTCATAAGATGCCATCATATATTTATTATTTAAAAGTACAATAGATTCTAAAGAACAGTACATTATGGGTGTCAAGTAAAAACAAGAATGACTGAGAAGCAGCAAGTAAGGGAGACTAAAATGGTAACATTTTCACAAAGGGAATCTACTTGCATTCATAAGTAGGGAAGAATTGAAACTCTAAACACAAATTTTATTATTCCTGATTTCCTAAACAAAGCAAGCACATGCATTATAAAATATGCACCAATTTAATATTAATATTTTTTCATTCCACCCACTCACCCTACATTTTCATGGATGACATGTGATTTCAAAGATCAAAATCACCAAATTTCACAGCACATTAACGCAGACCCATTTCAGTAGAGGCCATATTCAGAAATGAAAACTTTTACTAACCATCTAATACATATAAGACTTAGAGGTGATATTTATTTTAACCATTACTTAAGGAAAAAGTGCATCCCATTATGTCATAAAATATGCCTAAGGGCATGGAAGGAAGAATTTTATGCACTACCAAAAATACTTGATAAAATGCTTTAAGACCTTTTAATATTTGAATAAAGGAGGAGAATAAAATATGGGAATCCTAAAACAAATAACATCCATGCTGAGAGTGACGTCCATCAGGTCTTTGCTTTTGTTTGAACAGTGAACTCAGGTAAAGATGATGGTGACTCTCAGTATGGGCTTTAGTATGAGGGTTGACAACCCTATTCTTGAGAAGAGAAGCAAAGAGCAGCATACCTGGCATCCCCCATTTCCTCGCTCCCCACAGTGGGAGACTGAGCCGAGCAGTGTGGTTGTGGCATACGGAGCCGGCGGCTCAGAGTGCCCACCAACTCCTGGTTCCCTTCTCCCATAAAATGTGGTGAGGTTCCTCGTATCAACTTCAGCGTAGTCAGTAGTGGCAGTGCCGGAAGACCCTGGGTCATTGCATGGGCGGCAGTCTAAGAGACCTGTCTCGGCAGTAACAGGGAGGCCAAGGGCCCCAGGGGGGCCCTCTTTCTCCTCCACCCCAAGGTAGTCAGTATCTCCAGGCAAAGGGGCACCACCTCCACCACCAGCTCCACAATCCGCAAGGCGCCAACCGCGGTCAATCCAGAGTGTCTCCTTACCATGCATCAGGTTGAGCTGCGCTATGTCATTTGCATTCACCACTGGAACTAAAGTATTTTAGAAAAATCATGTGCAAAAATTTAGGTTTAAAAATAATAAAATTGAAAAGACGGAAGTAGAACCTAAGAACACCTTGCATGACCAATGGAAATAATCATGGCCAAAAATGAAGTTAAATAGCAGACAGATATGATAAAATGGCAAAAGATGATTGACCATTTTTATTATTTTATTTGCATTACGCAAACTGACAGTAACCTTGCATAACTTTTTTATGAACAGTTTGTGCATAACCCTTATCAAATATTAAAGACCATTTTTCTGGATTACCAAAAATTGCGATTCATTTACATAACCATACCTATTAAGTTTAACAAGTTAAATTCTGGATAAATACACCATACTCAAGACAGTTTTATCATTAGTGTAAAAATATTACACAAGAGTTTTAGCGAAATATTTAGAGGTACGTGACTCACCACTTAGATGTCCGAGTTCCTTCTTTAATGCCTGCCTTCGCTTTAAGTAAACAGTTGCCACGAGGACAGCTAAACTCCCAGCCACACCAGCACCGACCAGTACCAGGAACCATGTTTCACGCACCACGCCAGACTGCTCGCCCCCCCCTGTCCCCTCCCCGATGCCCTCTGCGGCTTCCTTGCCATCGCCTGGCGCAGTGGCAACCATTCGTGGGTCGACCAGGAGGGAGACAGGGGGGGAGAAGGGACCCGTACCAATTCTCGTGAAGGGCACCACGCGTGTTGAGTACCACTGCCCCGCTGTCAGGTTGTGCAGCAGGACCGATGTGGTTGAAGCGTTGAGGGTCATTTGAGCGAGGACTCGACTCCCATTTCCACGGACTTGAATCTGCAAAAAGCACAATTGGGAAGTGGAATCAACTGAAAGGGAATCAATCTTAAGGGAACAAGGCTTTCAAGGAATGGGGAAGGGAGTGCTAAACCTTAACATTGCACAAGGTGGAGCAGTTGCAAAAATGAGCCAAGCAGTAGGAAGGTTAAAAGAAGGAATGCATTAGACAAAGAAGCTTTTATAAAGAGGACGGATGGAAAGGAAAAATTGAGCTTCTTATGGCCTCGGACTGACCATATTAAATAATCCTTAATAAATTTCCTTATGCCACAAAATTTTATAACTTGATTGTTACTTGCAAGTTCCACAATACAATCTATGGCAATAGAATTAATTTCCTTGTAAACGTATTCGTGAAATACCAACCCCCCACTGTGTAAATGTGAACGTTCTTTTTTTTTTGAATATGTGTTTGTGATGGATTAACTTTCCAGTAAACCACCGCACAAATCTCAATTTTCCCCTCGTTTTTTAATGTTAGAGTGGTGTAAAAAAACCCTGAACAGCTTAAGGAAATATTATTTAATAGTCGGTCTAAATAGGAGCACTTTGATGGTATAGATGTGGCATGGCAATTTAGAGAAAGGATCAGTAAAATCTTTCATGTGGAGTGCAGGCAGAGAATATTGATTGTTCAGGCGAGAGTATAACATTGGATTAGAAGGCTTATGTGATATAGATGAGGAGAGGAATGGAAAAAAACAAAATCGGCAGAAAAAAAAGCGAAGAAGTACTAGACCTGGTATAGGAAAAGACATAGGGGAATGTATGAAATATCTTCAAGATCAATAAATCTATTATTATTATTACTCTGGTAAATGGTTGGTACTTAGTTGATTCCTTGCAAGCAAAACGCATGTGAGTTATATTTTTGTATAATAATACTCCAATAGGTAGATTCATATTTCACAATCAAAGGTTCCTGCTCCATTTTGACTGGTGAATTAGGGGGCTCTTAACTACAGTGAACTCTTGATGATACCCATGAGTTAATGGACGTGTAATGAAGCACAGGTGATCCATAAGACACACATTTAATCAAAATGAGTGAAAAATATGCTCATCATAGTAACGGCTACATATGGTCTCTCATTTTTCATTTCTTGTGATTAATCCAAGTTTTTTGCAACAAATGATATTTTTTTCTATTATTCAGTTGTTTTGGCAATCGGGTGGTATTAATATAGCTTCCAAGAACAGAGAACTATTTGATATCAAGTGAATACCAGAACGTATTTTCTTTGGGAAACTAAACAAACCATGTAGCCTGGAAAAATCAAATAACTGACAAAGTATGAACTTTAAAAAAGGATTGCTAATACGGATTCACATTCTTCCCACAATATACTGATTAAAACAAATGGAAATTAGATATTTAATGGCTTATTTTTGCATGGCAAATTAAATATATTTGCTCCAGCCTTAAACGAGAATATGGAATTCTCAGAGCTAATAAATACAAGGAAATGGGAAAGTACGGATAGTACTAAAATATTTAGATTGACAAATTAAATCCTATTGACAACTTTTTATTTTGTTAAATAAAACACTTTGAAGAAAGCCCAGGTATTTCCAAATTGTATTCTTAAAAAAAGTATATGGAAGTTTCAAAGAAATTTAATTATCTTTACAATTGTAATTTTGTTAACATTTTGAGGTGTTGGCTGATAATGTGGAAAATAAATAATCCAGAGTTTAATGTATTTTCAGCGTATAAATGCATTAAATTTTTTACATGTGATGTGATACTTTTTCCAAAAACTCAAAGCATTTCATTAACTTGATGACTGTGATTTAATTATAATTTTGAAGTTCTGGGAAGGGTGAGTAGACCGAATGATTCACAAAAACAGGTAATTCATAAAACAGGAGAGCTTACTACATGTCCACTCACCTTATACCCAGCCAAAATTCCATTATGGTGCTGTGGTGGGGGAGGGGACCAACGGACAAAGGCAGCTGATGAATTGAGCATGCCAACTTGGACATTTTCAGGTGGTGCAGACGGCACTGAAATGAAAAGCCATATTGTTTAACAAAATGAGTACAAAAAATCCATAACTTACAACAACGAGAAGGGCACTGCTCTGCAAATTCACCCCTTGAGGCAGTGCACATTCCAGCTATTGAAACATTAATGAGCAACACTCACCATCTTCCAATGTCCTCACTGTCCTGGCATTTGAAGGCCTGCCTTCCACTGACTTGTAGAATGGCACCAAGAAGAATTCATACTTTGTATACTTTCTTAAGTTAGCCACCATATAACTTGTAGCCCCAGCGTTCAATACTGTGACAATGTGGAACTTCTGAGATCCACTAGAAATGTCACGATACCTTACATAGAGACCCTCAACAAATCGGCTAGCAGTCAGAATCTAAAAAAAAAATCAACAAACCAGAATATTAAGTTAAAACCAAGTAAGAGAATGTCTATGCACATCATAAAGTATAATTATCTAAAATCAATGAATTTCCTAAAATTATTATGATATTATTTAACAACATTTCATACCATTTCTTTAAAAAGTATATTCAGGTGTCCTCTAATGCATGGCTATACTCCACTTTTGGTTGGTAATCAAAATAAAAATACATCTCAAAAAATAACAGAACAGGTGCTCGAATAATATGGTTGGAACAAGTTTACAGAGGAAGGGTGAAAGTGGTGCACTATACAAAAAGGTTAAAACACTATTGGGAAGTAAGAGGAAGATCTGTGCTAACAGTTAGAGATATGTGGGGTAAGATAATAGTTGAACCAGGAAAAATCCAAGAGATGTGGAAGGAATATATAGAAACACTGTATGGTAAAGAACTTAGGCCGACAAGGTTAGACATAGAAAAGGAACATGACGTAGAAGAAGATAGCATAGGTCCAGGCATACTCGGCGATGAAATAGAAAGGGCATTAAAGGAGAAGAAAGCAAATAAGGCTGTGGGGGTGGACAACATTCCTGTAGAACTGTTGAAATATTTAGGAAAATGTGGGAAGAAGTCCCTATATGGACTGATTCGTAGTATCTACGAGGAAGTAATCTGGCCGGAAGATTTTGTGAGATAAGTGCTGGTCCCTATTCCAAAAAAGGAAAAGGCTACATTATGTGAGGATTACAGAACAATAAGTTTGATGTCCCACGCAGCTAAAGTTATTCTCAGGATCATTAACAAAAAGATAGAGAATTAGCCAAATGATTACTTAGGGGATGATCAGTTTGGGTTTAGGAGGGGGAGAGGAACACGCGATGCCATTGCAAGTAATGTGATCACTAATCGAGAGGCATATAGAATACAATCAGGAAGCATTTGCCTGTTTCGTAGATTTCGAAAAAGCATTTGATAGAGTGAATTGGGAAAAATTAATGCGTGTATTGCAGAAAACAGGAATGGATTGGAGGGACAGGAGACTGATCCGCAACCTATACATGTCTCAGACTGCTCAGGTGCGAGTGGGGAACGGAGAGTCCGGATGGGCAGTGTTAGGAAGAGGTGTAAGGCAGGGTTGCCCATTATCACCGGTGCTGTTCAACGTATATGTGGAGGAAATGATTAAAGAGGCATGGGAAGAACTGGAGGTAGGAATTAAAGTCAGAGGGGCATTCATAAAATCGGTTAGGTTTGCTGATGGCCAAGCATTAGTTGCTTAGTCAGCCAAGGGGTTGCAAGCATTGCTTAGTGAATTGGAGGTTCAGTGCGATAAATATGGGATGAGAATCAATATTAATAAAACAAAGGTTATGCGATTTTCCAGAAAGAAAAAGGCTAAGCTAAACAATATAATAGAAGGACAATAACTAGAGCAGGTAGAACAGTATACGTATCTCGGAAGTGTTTTGGACCAACAACTTTGGTCAAAGTAGTCAGGACGCAAGGAGGAGAATTGAACTAGGCAAGGAGGATTTCTCAAGGAGGAGGGAGCTGATGATGGGGACGTTGAGTAGGGAGGTTAAGAAAAGACTAGAAAAAACTTTGATATGAAGCGTAGCTATGTACAATGCGGAAATATGATCGCTGAAGCAGGAGGATAGACGTAGATTGGAAGTTTTTGAAATGTGGGTGTGGAGAAGAATGGAGAAGGTGAAATAGACCAAAAGGAAAACAAATGAGGAAGTACTGGAGATGGTGGGTGAGGAGAGGGGTTTGTTGGGAGAAATCCTATGGAGGCAGGAAAAATGGATGAAAGGCGTATTGAGCGGCAGTGAGATATTGAAGATGTTATTAGAGGGGAGAATGTTAGGCAAACGAGGAAAGGGCAGGAACAGGATAGAGATGTTGGATGGGATGAAGGGAGGAAAGAAGTACACAGAGATGAAGAGGGACTTTTTGTAGAGTAGGATGCTGGGTTGTGTATTTTAAGATAAATAAAATATTTATTTGGTGGTTGTGTCCGTTCAAAACCTATGTTAACTGACAAACTAAGGTATGTGACCCTAAAATTGTTTACATTTTTGTTAGAGTAATGTTGAGTGCACAAGGAATGGATGGAAGGAAGGGGGAGTAATGAATGGAAGTACAAGTGGACAGTTGAGGCCACAAAGCCAATATAACTTTTTTGTATTTACCTTTCTTGTATGTGTTGATATTAAACTAGGTACATGTAAAATATACATTGTAATTTAATATGGCCGTATTTTTGTTAACTTTAAAGTTCAAGTCCCATTAGACAATGCACACTTTCAAACTAGTCACAGAGGATTTTTTTACAGGAAAAGACTACAAAACTACCCTTTCAATCATTTTATGGAGTTGGAATCTGCCTTCCAAAAGGGGCCAACTACAAGGATTGCTGCACAAATAGGGTTACATAAGATAGTCTCTTTGAAGAATTTCTTTTGCAGGGATAACGTATCAACACAAAATAATATTTAAACACTTATAAAAATTCAGTTAAAATATTAAATACATCAATTTCACAACATTTTCAGGGAGTTTATCATTGAGTAAAAGAGCATGAAACAACTGTTCACATTCCCCATTTTCCTTAACTATTGTCCACATTATGAGGATAATTCAATCAGGTTCCTTGAAAGAACAGAATTGAACTTGAATCAATGGACTAACCATGACTAGAACTGAAATAAAATCATAGGCGAAAACTATTAGTTAGCCTATTGCAATACAAAAACTACAGTGTGAATAACATATTTAGGATGAACATCTAGACAAAATAAAGGATACTCAACAAGCATATGTAGGGGAAAACAAATGCATTTCATGATGGAACGACAAACAAGACCGCACACCTGGACACACAGCCACTCACTCACCTCCCACGTCAGTCGCACTGACGTTGAGCTGATCGGCTGCACGCTTCGCAGCTCCACCACTTTGGTCGACAGCTGCTTCCTTGCCTCATCCAAATCAGGCCCAATAACACTTACTGGGTCTGCCACTGTCGGGACAATGCTTCCTTCAGCAGCGAGGGTGTATGTCAAGTGGGAGGGGTTGCTGGGAGGAGAGAGGCCGTGGGAATTCTCGGCACGGACCACGAACATGTGTGCGCTGCCAGGACGGAGATCTGATATGACAGCAGAGGTCATGGCGATGCGGTGTGCGCACACCACCCACCCGGCACTGCGCTGCTCGGCACTGAACCGTTCCACAGTGTATCCAACAATCGGGTTGGCGGGGGCCCCATTCACGGGATCCCACGCCACAGTGAGTGAGTTTGTGGTGGCGTTCAACACCTGGGGACGGTTGGGACGAGGGGGAATGGCCGTCGGGTCAGGAACGAAGATGGGCCTCCTCTCAGAGGACCCATCAATCTTCAAGGAGGCCGACCACGAAGTTTCGCCATACTCGGAAGATGCTATACAGGTGTAGAGGCCAGCATCAGAAGATCGCATATCTATGAAGAAAGAAAAGATAAGAAAAGTGATTAGGAATAACATCTTTGATCATGTGTTCAATTGTTTCAGGTTCAACTTTGTGGAAGTTCATGTTCATTAAATGAAGAACACAATGTATATATCCACTGTTCTTTATTCTCGTACAACTAGTTTCAATGCTTAGGCATCATCATTAGGTACCTAGTTGTACAATAATTAAGAACACTGGATATACACATTGTGTTCTTCATTTAATGGTCTTTGATCATGATGGCATAAGATCCTTCTGGCAAGATATGCTGACAAAAACAAAGTTGCCAAAGAACATCAAAATAAAATGAAGATGAAAGGAGCTGAAGAGAAAGATATAAAAAAGTATGGAAGTCAACAAATAAATTGGAACTTCATGTGCCATTACACCATTACAAAAGCCAGGTTGTTGGTAATAAGTAATCAAATTGAATAAAATTAAATCTGTTTTCTATATCTCCATGCAAATTCACATACCTATAGTAACATTCTATTCCATGTTTATGTTTATTGATGGATATGATCCCATTCATCTTAATATTTTCATTCTTTTGTATTAGGAAAGACATAGGTTATTTATGGGATTGTCATGACTGTCTCTACTAGGTATGTCATAAAAAAAACTAATTATTGTTTTATTAATTCTTGTTTTAGCTTCCCTTCACTTGAGTTAACTTCTCCATACTGTACCATTTAGTGTTCCTGTTACCTTATTCGCTTCCATAATTTTGTTTCCACACCTTTCTCTTAAGTCTCTTTGACTTAGAGTATAATCCCGATGTATTTTATTTCAATTACTTATCCTACAATGGTTTTATCTATCTCTAACCTACATCTAATGGAATATAATGATAGTTCAAGTATTCTCTGGAGATCAGGCTTAGTTGTTTCACAATAACATTAAATTGGGACATCATTTCATGAAGGCATCAGAAATGAAAATATTGAGTTGAATGAGCCAGAAAAAATGAAAGTTCAGGATAAGATGTGAAGACATTAACAAATATGAAAAATGAATAATATCAGGACATGTATAAATGATATTATTAAAATATAATTGAGCTATAACATAAAATGGAGACATGACTATATTAACTGAATGAATAAAACAAGAAAAGCAAAAATAGTCAGAGGTCAACTTCCAATGGAATAACAAACTTTAGGACAATCGAATGAATGATCAACTGATGTGGTGACTTTAGCATGAAAAAGAAAGGCAACCTGATTGCATTTGTCTCATCAGTTGTCGAAGGCAGTCTGCCTATCGCCATTTTAACTTAATCGCCACAAATTGTGTGAAATTTTTAATTTCTTAAGTGTAAACAACTGGATAAAATTACATTACAATGCTAAATAAATTCAAAAGGCACACGATAAGTGGGATAAATTTAGGGAAAATATGAATTTTGGCTTTTAGAATAGTGAGGTTACACTTTGCTCATGGTCATGGCTTTTCTCATACTCACATAAGCAGTTTCTGGGCAGTGGACAGCCCTGAATATGGACCAATTGTAGCAGAGGCCAAATGATCTTTCAGACAAATGAAGCACATCATATTAAGCATACCTTTCACGAGTAAAGTTCCCCCATTCAGAATTGAAATGCGAGCTCCATTGCCATCAGGGGTTGGGACAGGAGAGCCATCCTTGACCCAACGAACAGCTGGGGGGTCAGCGCCATCTGGTGCATCTTCGCCATCGACAAGGGCTTCCTCAGCATTGCAGGTCAATGAGGCATCGGAGCCAGGGGCCAGGGTTTGGTCAGAGGGTCCAATTGCTATCAAAGGGGGTGGATGACCCCTGGAGGCAGCAGGCCCCTCAAGACCACCTCCAACTTCCAGGAACGCTTTGGCCATCACTGAACCAGCCACGCTTAGTGCTGAGCAGACATAGAAACCAGCATCATCCCGTTCAACATTCTGTAAGACATTCAGAAATAGGGCATCGAGCATGAGGCAATCATTATCATGAAACTTACATAGAGAGCAATTTAATTTATAAAACTAAGGATATTGCCTCAACATATTGGTGTACCACTAGTGAAAATGATACACATACAAGGGGGAAACCTAAAGTTAAACAGCTATTCTTATTCTTGATAAATGCAGGGCTCATCCCTCCAAAACACAAGCTAGTGTCATAAAATTTGCCCGTAAAATATTCTTACCTCTTACTCTGAATTCAACCTTTGGGCCAGAGATGAGTCCAAAACTTAAAGTGAAACTACATAATAGAGTTTACATGGAAACTTGTACACCATTATGTCACCTGAAAGGTTTCTTACCACCAGTGGATGAGCATTGAATAATGCAAAATGTGTTCGATTGATGAGGGCCTGGAAGAAACTGACACCAGGAGATATGTTTGCAGAAATTCATTTAATTGAATCAGTTTCTGAAGATTTTCATGATGAATGCATGGAATTTAAGGTAAAAGAAATTACTGTCATTTTGCTGCTAGTCAAAGCCAGTAAGGTTAATGATAATTGACATTGAAGAGTGGTTAAATGTTAGTGTATCTGGTCTCAATGGTTTTAATACCTCAATAAATGGCATTCATTTAATTGTAAAGGTAAATAGTCTATGAATGTACAGTAAGCTATGAAAATAATTCTGATGGAAAATAATCAACAGGAGATTTCTGGCCCCTAATCTGAAGGTACCTGTCAGCTATTAGGTTCCACTGCATGATGTAGGTTGGACATAGAAAAGATGGAAGAAAGCTTTGTTATATTAATTAGACTTTGGAGTAACAAACCTGGATGATAAGTGTGCCTTCTCTCTCCACATGCAGTCTACCATAAGCATTCCCAGGAAACATGAGGACTTGACTGCCTTCCTTTGTCCAGAAGACAGACGGAGGGGGATTGCCAGAAGCTCGGCATTCGAATGTGGCTTGGGAACTGGGAACAATTGACTGATCCATGGGACGTGTCAAAAACACAGGTGGTGCTGAAATGAGAACAAATGACCTCAGGTACATCTCTAAGAGAATGAATGCAATATGAACCAACTTTGAATGACTCCTCCCCACCTAATGCTTGCTCAACATTCTGGAACATTAACTCTTGATTCGAAACACAAGTCAAACAAGTGACATGCAACCCCTCACTCGTTATGCTTTGTCAAAAATTAAAACTTTAGGGAACTTAAGTTTTTTCTATGTCTTTCATATAAAATAATTTTTTTTGTTATCTCTAATGGTTTTTAATGATTCTTTTCTTGGATGAAACACTAAGTGTTCACTGTTTATTTTGAAGTAGATTATTCATCATCATCATCATGTGATTATTTTATTACACCAACGTAGACAATGACACAATAACTCTGTTACTTCTGGCATGAGTATAAATTGGTTATATATCACTGAGAGTGTTGAATAGAAAAATTTCTGCTGAATTTCCATCAGAAAGTAGACATGGAAATTGGACAATTAAACAAGACTAATTCAAAGAAACTGCGGGAGATGGCGCACTAGTAACCTTTAACGGGGTCATCCACCAATGTGCTTTAATATTCAAAAATTTCAAAGTTCATTTGCTTCGATGCGGATTTAAAATTTTGTAATGTAAGAGAATGCCTTGGTAGCTCCAATGGCTAAAGCACTTGGCCAGACATTGAGGGATCCGGGTTCGAATCCCAGTCTTTGACAAATAATAATAATAATAATAATTTTATTGGTCATTAATTTCATAGGCCCAGTCAAACAGAACACATTGCATGCATGATACATATCAGCACATCAGATGTATAACAAAAGTCTGCACATTGGGCACCTAACACATACGAATACTGTTTTCCTATAAATAGAAAATTCATTCTCTCAGTATAAAGCGGCTGGCCAAAAATACAAGGTTTTTTAATTTGGCAGAGCTAGTTTTTCTAGTGATTTTTACCCTTTGAAATTGTTGCATTGGAACAAGACAAAGTGATCATGAGGCTTTTCAATGTTTGAGTCCCCAAATCAGAAGGGCACCAGTACTGAGAGCGCCAAAAGCACATTACCCAAAACCCATCTTTTCCTGCTCGGAGGCATAACATGAAACAGTAAACTTACAATGGACTGCAAGGGCAGCAGAGGCTGACACAGCACCAACAATGTTCTCTGCATCGCAGATGTACACCCCCTCATCTTCCGGTGAGACTCGTTCTATTCGCAATGACTTGTCTGTAAGGACGCGGGCACGACCAACGGGCATCTTCCCATCTCCCCTGCGCCAGAGAATCTCGGGAGGAGGATCCCCACCGACACGACACTCAAATTCCACTGCCTCACCTGCCACCACTGTTGCATCCTGCGGCTCCTTGCTCACAAATGGTTTAACTAGCAGATGATGAGAGGGAGACAAATATTTCATTAGAGAGAGCTGATAGAAAATACCTTTCTCATTCATGATTTTTATCACCATCTGTGAAAATAACATTATTTGCAATAAAATGACAAAAAACACTAGAAGAAATGTATGAAGACATATTTCACAAAAACATCAATCGTCACGTTAACACATTGATAGGGTAGAGAAGTAGCCATTCAAGTGTATCAATCACTGCAATTTTGCTTTGAATAATGGTGCAAGAAATTTGGGCAATTAATCAGAAATTCTCTCAACCATAAATTTTTTTATTTTTTCAGCAGCACAACATCATGTACATAATTACAATTTAAATGAAATGATCATTGTTGAGAAAGAATATGGTAACTTTTTCATATTGAGTGTACATTTTGAACAGATAAAAAAAGGTTTTGCATACCATGAACAGTAAGAACAGCTGGGGCAGTTTCTCGAGTTCCGACCATATTCTGAGCAATGCAATGATATTTCCCTTCATCACTTTGTCGGACATCTGTTATGAGAAGGTTCCCTCCATCAACAACACGAATCCTGCAATAGATAAAAACCCATCAGTTATAGCATAGTAGTCATTGTGCATAACAGCCAATAATATATGATAAAGAAGAAACTAATGAGGTTCTGCTATGTTCATCATCATATTACTGAACACTTTAGTACTTAAATTCCTTTTGTTAAACAGAAGGTACAGAATCTCTGGTTATCTTGATTTAAATAATTTCTAAAATTACCCAAATATACCATATTCATTTATCATAGAACTATTGACAGAAGGATCCTAGGGTCAAACTTAGATGACGTTTTAAGGGATCCCCAACTAGGCCTTAACTATGGATTTTTCCCGGCATCATATCCTCCTGGAAAACTATAAGCTATTAGAGAAGGCACTAACCTCCCAGCCCTGGTGTGTCAATTTCACTTGTTTTAGAGCTTTGTATAAAGTGACCTCTGCCCTCAGATATCCAAATAACTCTTGTGTTTGCATGCTGTGGTATATCATAATCAACCAATCATATTTGAAGGTCGGTTTGGTTGGTGTTGGCAGAGTTCACCCGCTGCTTAGTCCGATAGCGTTTGGAATTCACACATCAGGGAAGTAAGGGGGACCAGTTCCTTTCCCTGTGCCGGTTATGGTTTCCCAGGAAGATCTGCTACCCGACAAATCACAAAGCTTGGGTGAATGCCAGAGGGTGTCCAAAGAGACTTGTTCGGGAATCGAACCGAGGCTCTCCGATCAGTAGTAGTCCAATGCTCTACCCCTGGACTACCACATTTATCCCAACATAATGGTTTTAAATATTTCTCAAATAAATTAACACCACTGTTTAATATGCATACTAATGTTGAAGAATCTTATCCCATAGTATGTGGAAGTTGTTTTTTTAGCATACACTTCTGAAATTAATTCGTTTTTAAAGGACACCTGTTCATTTTAAGGGTTGCATTGAGGTCATACTTACTTTGAAACTAGGTTTTTAATAATTTTAGTATTTCTTTAAACTTGACTACACATAATGCTTTATTTGAATTATTGATAGGTTTATCGTTTTCCTTTTATTCCTCACAAATAACACGCCTCTTGGGGTGTTATTTGTGAGGAATATATCACCCGCTCACTCCCTCCTTGGCGTCGAAGGATGAAAGACATGGAGGGAGCAAGGAGGAGTACAGGTACAGGAGTGTAGGACAGGAGTGCAAAGGGTTGACCAGTTGGTGGGAGGGATCTTGTCACCTTTTCCCAGTGTCCACATCCAGGGCCATTCCATCCCGTTTCCAGGTGACTGTGGGCTCCGGGTGTCCCTTGGGGGGCGAGCACTCCAGTAGGGCGGTCTCACCAGCCGCCACCCGGGTGTCCTTTGGCTCCCCTCGGAAGTCCTCCCTGAGCACTGAAATACAGATATAAATCCACCAATCAGGAATGAAACACACACACATTCACATGCCGAATCTTTTCATTCATTGCGATGTTTCATCGTGAAGAGTGATGCATTTTAAAATTATTACGCAATAATATTCATTAAGAAGTATCCATTAGACAATTTAAGCAATGAAGCCTTCGAGCAATACAGAAAGGCTAAGATAAGCGTGATACTCCGGTAGTCCATCCGCCATCCGGAGTGGTTGGTTGGTTCCCGCTCCACTTGACTTCTCTCTCTCGTGGAGCGTTAAGGACACCGGCGCGATAAATTTCCGAAATCAGGGCATTTTCGTTGAATTTCATGCATTTTTTCCTACTCTGTCGTTTCAACGCTGCTGGAATTATTACCGAGGGAATGTATTCAAGAGAACGAATACATTCCCAGGTGTACAAGTACGAAATGCGGATGTTAAACAAATAATAATAAACATTCGGAAGAATGATTCAAAGTGTGCTCCTTTTCTGGTTTTTAGACATTCTTTACAATCTTTTGGGCAATTTGTGGATACCAAGCCAGTAAAATATTTCCCTTTTTCGCCACGGACCATCCATTGAGCCATTTTTTCACATCTTTTTTGGCGGTTTTTGGCCGTGTTCCTTGTCAGCAAACATCCAAGTCACCAACTTAGAAACATGCCGATACCATCGTCCACACGCGTGGACGTATCATGAGAGATGGAACATGTTCGACGTATGCTTCTCGAAATATGGTGATTCAGCAGCAGTTTTCTTCAAATGAAAATTAAAAATTAATGCTGTCCGCGAATGATCTTTGTTTGATATAAATTTCGACATATTTGAACACAAATTAATGCAAACACCTTTTCAATTTATCTCCCGTGTGGCCGTCTTACACTTCTTGTTGATGGCACACAACAAAATGACAAAGTGTCAAACCTTTATGCAACAAACTGCTTTGGTGCACCATCTGGTGTCTGAAATCCTCATTTCATACTTGTATACCCGGTATTTTTCATGCGAATTTCACCCAGGAGAAGTGAGGGGGAGAGAACTCATCCTACATTTGATCTTCCCGGACGCGAGTAGGTGCCCAATATGCCCTTAGCCCTATCTTTCACCCCCCCTCCCCCCTTGGAATGAATAGTGGTCGACGAGGAGAAACGACGATACGACCGGAAGGTATTCCGAAAAAAAGAGCAATGACCCAAGCGCGTGGTTCAGCAGAGACACGTTTGATCAAGGGGTCCAGGGACGGAACCGCTATAGATTTCAAAATGAGTTGTGGACCATCTGCGAGGGATGGCGATTGCGGCGAGGGGAGCAGGATGGGGGGGGGTTAAATCTGCCAAAATTAATGTTCCCACGGGACAATAGGCTTTAATTGTTGGTCCATTTCGAAAACTCTCCATTCAACCTTGAGTGCCGAGAGGGCGAGGGGGTGGGTGGGGTGTAGGGGGGAAAAGCGTACCCCAATAACAGGGACTGAACTTTCCCTGTGCCCCAGTTGGCAGGGAAGGCGGAGATCACGTGACTGCCGGGAACTGGCGTCGAAGACGAAGATGCCACCGAGTGGTAATGCTGGCAGTGGCAGTTATTAAGCGAAGGCGACCGACAGCAGAGATCATTCGCGCCATTAGGGATGTTTCAGGCAATGGAATAAGGGTGGAGAGAGAGAGAGAGAAACCCGGCGTCGACATACGCCTACTCTTATGACGAAAGTCACCAAGGGGTCACACAGTTTAACGTCCCATCCGACGGATGTTGTGAGCAATAGGACAAAGAAGAGCAACATTTATTGGCCAATGGCCAATAAATTTGGCCTTTAGGGTTGACGTCTACAGCAAAACACGACCATACACCATAGTAAATCCGTCTTCGATTCCGAATACTTCCTTCCTCTCTCTCCAATGATCCATTTTCTTCCCTCACCGTCTCCCCTGCTCATCACCGTCGTCGCCTCCTCGTAGGAGTGCGTGTGCCAGCCCTCAACATTCCATCGCCAATCCAAACGCTCTGCATCCATTTTCCCCTGCCTCCCAACCCCCTCTCCTCCCAACAACACCCACCCTTGTGCCTCCTTTATTTCCGTTGCCTTTTTGACCATTTAACTTTTCCGTCCTCCACACCCACTCCAAAACCCTCCAATCTGCGCCAATCATCTTGCCAGATACGCAATAAAGGAAGCTCAGAGATACAGAAAACTCGCTTTAAAAACTAGTAAACCATGGTTAATTCCGCTCCGTCACTACTGACAAAATATTAGGATTATTTGGAAGATTACTGGGTAAATGTGACTAAAGTTCAAAGAGAAATATTATCTTACGCTTGTTAAACCTCATTTTGAATATGCTTGCAAGTATTATGGGAGGGACCCTTATGAAGTTTGATTGATTACCGAATTGGATCGCGTGCAAGGAATAGGAGCAAGATTTGTAAAACGTTGCCATTATAAACTTAATAGCGTTTCAAAAACATTAGAGCAGCTAGGCTGGGAATCATTTAATGGGGCGAAGGTTAAATTATAGATTGTAGTTCTTGCATATGAATTGGAAGGGCGTCTCTTTAGCAGTGATGTTGAAAATGTATCACTGCCCCCATCGTACTACGGCAGGAGAGATCATGTCAATAAGATTAGTGAGATTAAGTGTTGAACTGATACATTTCAGATGTCATCTTTTCCACGAACGATGAGGGATCAGAATAGTATTGTCCGACCCCGGTAGGGGGGGCAAAGTATTTTGGGTCAAAAGTTAGTCTGGTGTGTCCATAACCCCCTGCCACACACCCTAGCCGTGTCTTGCATGGCACTAAAATATCCACTATCTTCCGTCGGGCCTGAAAAATTGGACGGCGTCCCTCTCATCTACACACCGCTCAACCCCGCTGGCATCTTAAAATACTGCCTTTTCACCCTTCTCTTATGGATAGGACTCCCTCGTTTTCATTATGCGGCGTAGGGTGAATATGTTGCAGGCAGGGATTGTTTATGCACATTTCATAAAAGGACTTTGAGGTTGAGTGGGTGCTGCCGTTTGATAGAATAAACCGTATGGAGCCGGGGTTAAAGAAAATATTGAGAACTTGAGAAAAATATTTAACGAATTGCAGAAGTTAATACTTGTTTGATGCAAGCACTGAATAGTGGACAACTTCACGTACACCGGAAAGAAAATGTCCGGAATATATAGAGGATGCAATCCGATGATATCATGATGTTCGTAGCACTGAGAGCACTGACAGAAATGGAAGAGATGATTCAACGCATTTTCTTTAAGGTGGTTTTCCACGGTCTTACAGTTGCTTCATTGCCCTTAATTAGTGGAGTTTCGCTGAGTACTTTGTGCGAAAAGGAAACGAAACCGCATTTCGACATTCTACTTCCCATCTTAACGACACGGCAGAGACCTTTATCTGGTTACCTTTATAGTACGAGCTAATTTCATCCAAAGTCAGCCATACGCCAACGTGCTCAGCGTGTTCAAATAGTCAATAAATCTGGAACAGGAATATGATCAACAGAGACGAATGTTAAGGTCACATTCAGAAAAACAGAAAATAATAATGTTTTCTGGAGGAAAAATATGGCTTCGAGTGATTTTTTCCTGGCTTCGCACCTCCGAGTGGGTATTTTGATGAGAGTAATGTAATCATCCAGTGGGTCTCAAAGGCGAGAATGTGAAAAGCCGTGGGTGAGTAGCGCTGGCTGGCCCAAGACATTGACGCATTTCTTCGATTCATTAGCGCCACATCATCATTAATAATTTTGGGAGGGCCCGAAAACGCGGCGTTACTCTCCGCTATGCTTCCTGCTTAGAGTATCCCATCAATCCTTGAAGAGTCTCACCATTTTTTGTCAGAGCAAACGGTGCGCTCGTAGGTATAACGTATGTCGACTCGACTTTTTAATGCAGGCCTTAGCATAATGATGGATGTCATCCCCCGACGCTCAAGCACAGAGGTACGAACGAGGGCGTGGCCAAATGAAAGCCTTAACAAAAATTAATATTATTTTACCTCGTACTTTCTTGGATGCTAGACGTTCTCACTCACACAATTTTCATATTTCACACATATTTAGTCCTCTTGGCGCACAACACAAGTTTTATACAGCGCTTCGAACTTTCACGGATACCTGCAGAGAGAGAGAGATCATAATGGCTGTAGCTGCAGCCCTCTGAAGGCCTCTATCGTCATTCACTGCACACGCCTCCGTGTGTGTCTGACCTGGTCGAGGGGAGACCAATGATAAGATTAGGAACTGTTCAACAACTTCTACGTAGTCCAAACTTTATAGCTTATAAAGTGAAACAAGTGAATCAACATTCTGAACTTGCATTCGTCGATGCATTCAGATATTATGAACCCCCCACCACTGAATGAACGAATGAGAGGTCGCCGTTTCTCAGCGGCACGTTGTTGTGTTGAATGTGGAACGGCCAGGATTACACTATCGTGGCGCCGTATTGTTGAGCGGCCGTTTTTTTTACTATTGTGGCGTCCTGGTATCATGCTGCCAGTTGTAGGCCACTCATCAGACCATTTCCATCACAGAGGGGCACGGAAATTGGTACTGGCACGACGTTTCGCTAGTGACTTCCAGGATCTCCCTGTTGCCAAGCTGGGGTTTCGTCGGACTGGGAGGAGAGGAGCGGGACGGGAAAAATGGATTCGAGAGAGGAAAATGAAACTTGTTGAGAGAGAGGGAAATAAAAGCACGCTTCCCACGGGAGTTCGGAGAGACGTCTCGGTTCCATCGATAAGCGTTTTAATTCTTTTCGGGAGTCCGGTCGGCAAGGAGACGGGAGAGCAGAAGACAATGGAGGAAGGCGGGCGGCGTGTGCATGGGGTTGAGGCGCTCTTTCTTCGGGTGCCCTCGGCCAAGGGGGTGGGGAGGGTGGGGCGTGGGAAGGGGTAGCGCGTCTCCCCATCCCTGGGAGAAATGGGGTGC
Source organism: Hetaerina titia (assembly GCA_037158775.1). Taxonomy (NCBI): domain Eukaryota; kingdom Metazoa; phylum Arthropoda; class Insecta; order Odonata; family Calopterygidae; genus Hetaerina; species Hetaerina titia. The sequence continues at coordinate 7,088,099 of CM073770.1, read as the reverse complement.
TGTAGGGGAGGGAATGGACTCCTGGGTTACGAAGGGATGGGGAGGAGGTGAAGAGAGAGGGGTGGGGGGATGAAATGGATTCGGGAAGAAGAGATGCAGGGGGAAAGAAGAAAAGACTTGAGTTTCTCCTTGCACTACAATATAAGGGTTGCCACTCCTTAGCTGGGAAAACATTCGGGACAGATTCACACGATTTCTTCGGAGATTCTGGGGAATTTCGGAGAAAGGAGGGGGAGAAGGAAGGTCGAGTGTTTCAGAAAAATTCGGGAAAACAATAAACTATTCGGGAATCCCACGATGTCCTAGTTACGGAGTCCGATTCGCGATTGTTCTTGGTAGTTGGCGGAGAGGGGAGATGACAAACAGCTGAGGTCATTTGCGTCATTAGGGATGATATGTTGGGTTAATTGGCAGGGGGAGGGTGGAGGGTAAGGGTGGAGAGTGGAAACCCGGCGCCGGAAATAGAATACTCTCGACGATAGACAACGAAAGGTTCGAATATTTTGAAATCCCATCCGACGGATTGAAGTGGTCTTCAGATGGCACCCCCATATGGGATCGGGGGTACGAAAAAAACAGCCGTAGTCGGGATTCGAACCCGGGTCCCAGAAGTGGAAGCCAAGACCGGACACCAATGCACTCTAGTGCTTGGCGTCGACCACTCCCCATCCGGCCAAGTCCCAACAAAACCACGACTACCGCAGGGCCGACTGAGGTAATTCACGTGACCAGCGATGGGAAATACAATACAACACAACACTTGTAGTTCGCAAAGGAGCACCGAATCCGAATCCCGTTCGAAAATGGGAAATAGGCGCCATGACCAACGGGAATATGGGGAAAAAATCGATATTTGGAAACCAGGAAGGCACTCGAGAGAAACAGCACGAGTGGCCGCTGGCGACAACTCTGCAGTAATTTGGCGGTGCGTTCAACAAAAGAACGCAACTCTTATCCATTGCTGCAACATCGAAGCATTCAACCGATATTTCTCGAACGAATGAGAACGCGCGGCACTCACACTCACGCATGCCGTTCCCTGGCAAAGAGGCAACCGAATCTATGCCATACACATTGGTGAAAAACGTTGCAATGACCTTCAGACAAATCACGGAAATAATATTATCATCGGATAAAAATTGAGGTGGGTGTATTGTTCGAGGAGCAAACGGAGGAGGAGGCACGCACGGCGAAGGTCGACCTGGTGGTCATCAAGGTGAGGCAACCCCATCTCTCCAGTGGTTTTTCAATTAACACCCGAGTCCGCGTCGTACCCTGCAAGCTACCTAGATGGGGTACTGCAAGGTATAGGCACCAGCCAGTGCGGTAATTAATGACTCATTTATATGTCTCACACAAATTTTACTGAACTTAAAATTACTCATTCGTCTAATTTTCTGATTTTATTAATAGAAAGAGTTAATGGGAAACGTTTCATTGCTAAATGTTTCAATTCTAATGTTATTATGTCAATACAGAAGTTGTGGAAGGCAACAGGAAACAAATTCAATTATCATTGCCAAGACCAAATGATGGACACAAGAGAGAGAAAAAAACCAGAGACGGGATACAAATAAAGTAAAGGAAGAATGCTGAAAAACGCAATGCGAGGATATGGAAAGTTTACGGAAGAAGGGTGAAATTGGTGCTCTATACAGCAAGGTTAAGTTATTATCGGGAAGTAAGAAGGCAGGATCTGTGCTAACAGTTAAAGATAAATGGGGTAAGACAATAGCTGAACCAGGAAAAATCCAAGAGAGATGGAAGGAGTATATAGAAACACTGTATGGTAAAGAACTTAGGCCAACGAGGTTAGACATAGAAAAGGAACATGACGTAGAAGAAGATAGCTTAGGTCCAGGTATACTCGACGAGGAAATAGAAAGGGCATTAAAGGAGATGAAAGCAAATAAGGCCGTGGGGGTGGACAACATTCCAGTAGAACTGTTGAAATGTTTAGGAAAATGTGGGAAGAAGGCCCTATATGGACTGATTCGTAGTATCTATGAGGAAGGAATCTGGCCGGAAGATTTTGTGAGATCGGTGTTAGTTCCTATTCCAAAAAAGGCAAAGGCTTCGTCATGTGAGGATTACAGAACAATAAGTTTGATATCCCACGCAGCTAAAGTTATTCTCAGGATCATCAACAAAAGGATAGAGATTAAGGCAAATGATTACTTCGGGGATGATCAGTTTGGGTTTAGGAAAGGAAGAGGTACGCGTGATGCCATTGCAGTAATGAGATCACTAATCGAGAGGAATATAGAATACAATCAGGACGTATTTGCCTGTTTCGTAGATTTCGATAAAGCGTTTGTTAGAGTGAATTGGGAAAAATTAATGCGTGTATTGCAGAAAATAGGAATGGATTGGAGGGACAGGAGACTGATCCGCAACCTGTACATGTCTCAGACTGCTCAGGTGCGAGTGGGGAACGGAGAGTCCGGATGGGCAGTGTTAGGAAGAGGGGTAAGGCAGGGTTGCCCATTGTCACCGGCGCTGTTCAACGTGGAGGAAATGATTAAAGAGGCATGGGAACAACTGGAGGTAGGAATGAAAGTCGGAGGGGTATTCGTAAAATCGGTTAGGTTTGGTGATGACCAAACATTAGTTGCTCAGTCAGCCAAAGGGTTGTAAGCATTGCTGAGTGAATTGGAGGTTCAGTATTCAGGATAAGTATGGGATGAAAATCAAAATTAATAAAACAAAGGTTATGCGATTTTCCTGAAAGAAAAAGGCTAAGCTAAATATTAAAATAGGCGGGGAAAAAATAGAGCAGGTAGAACAGTTTACATATCTCGGAAGTGTTTTTGACCAATACGGTCAAAGTGGTAGGGACGTAAGGAGAAGAATTGCGCTAGGCAAAGAGGCTTACACAAGGAGGAGGGAGTTGATGACGGGGACGTTGAGTAGGGATGTTAAGACAAGACTTGTAAAAACACTGATATGGAGCGTAGCTACGCACGGCGCGGAAACGTGGTCATTGAAGCAGGAGGATAGACGTAGATTGGAGGCTTTTGAAATGTGGGTGAAGAATGGAGGTGAAATGGACCGAAAGGAAAACAAATGAGGAAGTACTAGAGATGGTGAGTGAGGAGAGGAGTTTGTTGAGAGAAATCCTATGGATTCAGGAAAAATGGATGAAAGGCGTATTGAGCGGTAGTGGAATGTTGAAGAGGGTAATAGAGGGGAGAATGTTGGGCAAGCGAGGTAAGGGCAGGAACAGGATAAGGATTTTGGACGGGATGAAGGGAGGAAAGAGATACACAGATTTGAAGAGGGACATGATGTAGACTATAGTATGTTGCTTTATTGGGTTTTGTTTGGAGTTACAAAATATTTATTTGTTAGTATGTCCATCCAAAAATCTACATTAACCGGTAGATTACCTAATAATAATAATCATAAATAGTGTTTCAAGAAAAGATGATTGGATAGGTCAATAGAAGATGTTTTTGTCATCCACATGACCAAATTGTGAGGACACTAGTAATAACTTGTGACCGCAGCGAGTGAAGTGATCCGGCTGGAATTCATGCAAGAGATTGGCGACCCTCTTGTGAGAGCGAATGATTCCCACGCCAGTGCTCCAAAAGAACTAGTGACAACATTTAAGTTCGTCATGAAACCTTTATTTCCACGAATTTAGGAGAACTGTAACATAAACAAGGGAGTGGACGAGAAGGGGCTGAGGGAAGCCATAGAACAGACCAATGTCATGGCGGAGTGTGAGATTGGGGAGGGGGTGAGGAAAGTCGCACGGGAATTTTGTCTCTCGGAGTGAGGGGCGGCGAGTTGGATATGTACGATAGAAGGGAGAGAGACGCGAGCCCCCCCCCCTCCCGGCCATCAAGGGAAGTGTCGGCCGGACTGGAGGGGGCGTTTTCTGGAGCCCCGAGGGGAACCAGACGATGATGGGGGCGTGGAGAGAGGTAGGGGGATGGATAGGGCTGGATAGGGGGAGGGAATTCAGCGCCGCACCACGAGGGTGGCGCCAGAGAGATAGGGAAGAGTGGGGAGCTGTGGACGAGTTTACTTCCGAGGGAAGCTGTCGCTGGGGGATGGGCGGGGGTGTCAGGAAGGACAACGGGGGGAGGTGTGGATGCTGCACGTTCACGACGGTTTATAATAAGGGGGGGGTGAGGTGGGCGCTGGGGCAAGGTTTTGAACAAGACCCGACGCCGCGCAATCGGAAATCCTCACTTCCGGTGGGCTAGGTCGGGTCGCGGAGGGCGTAGAGATACATTTATCAACGCGTACAAACACGCATTCCTGAATATCGATCTTCAATAGTTTAGAATTTCCCCGTGATGAAACAAATAGAAGGCTGAAACAGAATAAATTTGGAGGGAAATTAATATTTTGTTTCTTATTGTTTGAATTAATTCATTGTTCATTATTAATTGTAAGTAATAATTGAAATTATTATTTTTGAATAAAAGAAACAGCTTCAACACAACAAATAAGCGATTGTTATCACTTTAAAGTATCAATCGATATCTTGCAATGACGACGCTCTTAACCGAGTGACCTTCTTGCCTTGAATACCACCCCAGACTTCCCACAGCCGTGAGAATTCAGTTCCATTCGTTCCCACGCCAATTTCTCACAAACTGAAAGAATTTCCTCCAGATATTCTCTAATTCGGCAATGCATCTTCTCTCGGTCCCACCGTGTCCCAGGACTAACCAAATCCGGCCTCCCTTCTCATCCGAATATTCAAACCACCATTAAATGTTATGCGGCGAAGTTTTTCCAGTTACATCAACGACAACAATGCCAACAAACAAGGAATTCCAAGTAATCAAGATGGCGTGTTTCGAAAGAGGCATTTTCAATACGTAAATACTTAAATAATCGAGGGATATGAAATGTAACTTTTATAAAAATTCCAAGAAATTCGGTTTCTTTGTTTCATTTATGGAATCAGAGCTATTTTTGCAGACATAAAACCTTTTTCTTTTGAATTGGTTATAGTATGTATAGCTCCCAGTTATATTCCCATCTCTCCTCATCAGCTCCCATGGCAACACAGTCAACAAATGTAGATTATGAAATAAAAAAAGATTTTGTTTTACACTTTCGGAATTTTATATACACAGACACACACACACGTAACAATATCATATCATGAACGATATTACGTGTTATTATTCCCCTTCCCCCCATAAGTTTCGTGTCGCCCTTGTGCTGGATCTTCTGTGCGGATCCGTAAATCGACCGCGACTCAAGCAATCGAGAATGTTTCTTATGTGAATGAACGCGCGTACATTCTCGCCCCATCCCCACTCACTTCGCTCCCCTCTCCCCCCCCTCCCCCCTCACACACACACCTCTCAGACACTCGGGTGTCCACACCCAACCACTCTTCCGTCGCCCTCCTTAAAACCGCACTTCGACCAGACCACAACCATTCTCAACCCCCCACCCCTTTACACCCCCTCAGCCCCCACATCCCCACCCCACACCTTTACTTGCACCTCCCACGGGAAAATCCCGCGCGAGAACTGGTTGATAGAGCACATTCACGTCGAAGCGCGTACTACTTATTCCCACGCACCTCAGTCGCAAGTGGCAGTACAACAGGCATCTTAGTACTTTTAAACTCTGCTTGAACCAACTATAAAAGAAAAAAATTAAGCTTCGTTCAATAAGTCGTAGATGGGATTATGATCGGCGAACAGATGTCTTCCAACACATTACGCGTTCCATTTTATCTCCCATTCATACATTACATGACGATATTTCTTACAGCTTTGACGAAAGGTGGCGCCGAAGAGATGAGACACCATGCGCTAATGATACGACGTTGACAATATTAGCACGAGTTAACCTTTCTTAGGAAGACGCCATTAAATAGAACGGAGATGGATTACGAAACGAAGAAGATTGATTTCTACAAGATGATTCCTCGATCGGTGCTAGTATTTTTTTCCTGGAGGAGAAATACGAATTACGATGAAGATGTAGTACTACGTCAGAATTGGAATACGCATGAGAGGAAAATACTTCACTCTATTTCGCTTAAATTCCTCTCTCTATTAGTAAACCCAGTTTCCGCAAGCACCAAGTGCGTTTTGTTGAAGGGGATCCGGCCTGAGGGAATTTTTCCCTTCCTCTTCATAAATTCTATCAGTTTACCGAAATAGTTTTTCATAGAAAAAGTGATATTCGAATCAAGTTTCATTTGCGAGACGATTTGAAATTATTAAATGATTCCAGGATAAAATTCGACATCAATTAAAAAATACAATGCAAATATTATTTGCCAAATGGTCATACGACTATTTAAATTGTTTTTACCCAATTATTTTCTGAAAAAAAACGGTGAATTTTTTTAACGATCATCTAATCCCTTCCTTCTCAATGATCTCCGTAAACAAAACTGCGTTTCAGCGAATTCCTTAGGAATAGCATCCCCCAGACGAATGGCTTAACCGCGTCAAACTCCTCTCCAAAAAAAGGGCTCTCCCACATGGGAATATGTCGAAATTGCATAATATTCGGCTGAGCAAGGAGAATTCCGGAGAATAGAAGAAGCAAAAGCAAAGCGAGGAATGTTACTATTTCCTCCTCCCAACGCAAACACCTCGGTTGTGAGTGCTTTCGCCAAATGTTTTTTTAAATCCCATGATCCCCGCCCTCTTTAATTTCGCGGCGAGAAATGGGAAAACTTCTAAAACTTTATAAGACAAAGAAACAATGTTTACACCCTCCCCCCTTTCATCCAAATTACTCAGGTATCGAATAAAGAGTTCAACTTATTTGTGCTTCTTATTTATTTAAAGTACAAGGAGCAAATGCCTCGAACACAAATCTAAACATTTTTCTTCCGTCAGGCAAATAGGCAAGAGATATACGAAAGGCCAAGAAGGATTACATTTAAGGTGGAAACACCTTGAAAGTCAGATCGCTTCACTTTTAAGCAAAAACGCGAAATTCACGCCAACCAAAGGCACCGTCCTTTTCAAAAATCGATACCAGAAGAAATATGACACATCTTCCGGATTAATTCCAACTGAATTATTGACAAGAGACTGCGCTTTCCCATTTTGAGTTTCTTAGATCTGGAATCTGGAGCGAGGTGTCTTTCAATTTTCGGTCTTTCGCGTGGCATATCGTCGGATGATATTCCTCAGGAGCCCATATCCTTTCTTGGAAAGGATTCCTCGGCCAGGGGATGGGAACCGAGGGGAGGACGCGACGACCGACGGTGAGGATCCCTGACCGTCTCCACCGAGCAACAAAGGGTCCCTCGCAACCCGTAGGTATCCTGATTTAGAACTAGGCATTTAGGATCCCACGGCTTTCCCTCCTCCACCTAAATCACGGACCACACACCACCATCACCACTTGCGGGGTTTTCTACCCACGTCATTGGATCTCGCGAGCACACACACACATAAACGCATGGGACATTCACACACACAGAAAAGTGTCCCGTGGTCGACACTTCCGAGAAGCAAGATAAAAAACAAAGCAGCCAAGCAAACGAACATACAAAAAAAATCCTTTTAATCCCGGCTCTCCAGCAAGAAAGATATTCCAAACGGAGAGAGGAAAATGAAAGGAGAGCGTGGGTGGAGAAGTGAACATGGAGGGCGTTCCGATCTCGGGTGAAATTCAAAAGAGTAGGAGAACAGGGGAGAGCAGATCTCCTCCGCGCTGGGTGTGGAGGAGAGGGTGGGGAGCAAACACACACAGCGCACTCACACGAATCACGCCCGTCGTCCTTCTCTTGTTCCGAGTCCCGTTCAAGAGGGAGAGGAAATGAGTCCGAATGGGCGGGGCTGGAGGAATTATGGGAATGAAAAGGGGGTAAGACGGGAGAATTGAGCGATGGGCAAAGAAGGGAGAGAGAAGAAGTGGAGCGAGGGTTGCTAAGCTGATCGAGAAGACCGGGGGGGAGGGAGGGGGGGGGGGGGAGGCCGGCTGGACCGAATAGATGAGGCGAACACTTTGTGCAGCCGTAGCCTTCAGCGCTCTAGCGGGGAAGGGAACGAAATTGAACGCCCCGACAAACAAAGCATTAAGAATAAGGCACTGGCAAACGTCATCTTAACATCATCTCAACCATCGAAATGCGCACAGAAATAATGCACTTCATCAAGCTGACCGAGAAGTTTGAGCTTCTGAGATTTACCGACAGTTGTCGCGGCGAGCATTTGCAACATTTATCTCATTTTGCGCAAAAAAAGAACGCTCGGACCTTAAGGTGTCCAGTTCGATTCCCTTTGTCTTTGAACGACCCCGTCTTGAAGAAAACTCCGTTCTTTTTCGATGAACAGATCTCCTTGAGAAACCGCAGATTGCACAGGGAAAGGAGCTGACCCTCATTTCGCCGCCCCACGATACGTGAATTTCACACGTCGTACGGTGGGGGCTTAGTATTAGGATGCCCACGAAACCAATCGTAAAAGGTTGACGTGCTTTTTTTTCGCACTAAAATAACAGCCAAAATATTTGAAGAGAGATACCGTTTTCACTAACGCAACTGTGGAGAGTCCATACATAAAGCTTGAAGGCATCCGCCATTATGTGAATGAGCCGATGCTCTTCGGATTGACTTTGTCGGCATTCCGTCCCAAGCTCGCCTGAGGTCCGATGTGAGAATCTTCATACCCTTGGCGTGCTAACATGAATGGTCGGCGGATTTGCCGTCGAACGTGGGGCAGAAACTAGAAAACCATAGAGACAAGATCACTGCGAAAACTGTCCATTGGTTCCTGCGTGTTCATCAAATATGTGTATTCGGGAAATATTCCAACGAGGAAGAAAGTCACTCACACATACACACACACACACAATAAAGCTTAACGACCTATTTTATCTCTTACAACAATCAACACGCAACGAGTACATGAGTTTTCCATTGCCGATTTTCAACAGCCCGCCAAGGCAGATGGGTTGCCATTAATGAACAACCTAGACTCGGGTCCACCCGACATTATCCGAATTTCAATCCAGCCCGCATCCGAAACGAAGGAGGTCACTGATTTATCAACTGCAGTGTTTTCTCACGCGCCACGTGCGACATCTCGTGACGATGCGGGTGAATTGACGAACCAAGGGCAAGCAGCCAACGGGAAACGGAAGTTTATCTCGAGTTCGTAATGTGGTTGGCCGTTATCCTTCCCGAGAAAGACTTACTGCATTTATTAGGGAAGCCGTGTCGAGCCGAATCGGGAAAACTGTACTCGAAGATTTGCATTGGTGTCTCATCTCCTCGACCTATTTCCACACGGTCTTGTACGTACGTCTTCATTCTGACGATGTTTTCCAATTTCTGTTTCGCAACCAACCTGCTCCGCGAAAGGAAATGCATTTTCGATTCTCCGTAATCTCGAGAACTTGCAGTCAGTCGTCGAATGCAATTCAATTGACTTGAGAGGCTCCGCCGTTCGAGGGAGAGAGGGCCTCGACTAAGAATTACGCATTGGAGGCAATGGGGCCAAGGGGGCTCCATGGCAGTCGCTTTATTCTCACATTATTCCAACCTCTCTCGAGATTCTGAACGACGTCTCGACTGCCGAGCGCCAAGACTAAGAAAGCATCAATCTTCAAGGAGAAGTCCAAATTCAAATCAGGAAGAGAATAATTTTTATAATTGGACACCTCGCATCTTTCCCCAATAACAAGATCATTTGATCCCCCACGAATTTATTGCGCGCGCGAATTCGTGAATTTATTTTGGAGATATTTTTCTTCCCTCGGCGCACACATTTGGATTGGCGTTTAAGGAATGCATTCTACGTATGCACTGAGGGGTACGCAATCCCCGAGATGAAATATACACGTGGGAGGGAATTACTGATGTTGACGCTGTCACGTTAATTCCACTTCTCAACGACTACCCCGAGAGCGGTTGATTGCAACGTTACGATGCAGAAGGGATAAGGGGTCCACGGAGGGAGAGGAGGGGGGAAGGGGTGGCTGGGGGCGACGAGGAGGCGAGGCCGGGGAGGAATTAGGAGGGGGAGGTCGGAGGGAGGAGTCGAGAGCAAGGAGGCAAGAAGACAGGAAGGACTGAAAAGATTACGAGGGAAGATTTTGAGGAGAGATAGAAGCAGGAATGGGAGCGGAGGTGGGAGACGGGGGGAGGAGGAGAGAAGCTGGCGTCTAAAGACGGAGGAGACATTAAATGGCGAAGAAAGTGTCAAGAGGGGGTGAGGGATGGAGAAGGAGGAAACGCGAGAGGAAATTGATGTTGACGAGGGTGAAGTGAAAAGGATCGCTGACAGGAAATTATTGTACGGAGGAGTTTACCATAAAGGAGAGGAAGGAAAGGTTTTTTTTCCTAAGGGTTCGAGTAAATGACACGGTCCGATGCGATGCGGGGTGTGGGGGTGCCGCAGGGGGAGAGAGAGATAAGAAAGGTAGAGGAAGCTGTAAATAATGCCACTCGAGACGCTGCCGCTGCTCCATTTTCACACGCCTTAAGAACTTTTGTTCCTAACCTAGAAGATTGGAAAAGGGTCCAGCCAGCTTTGGGCGGTTATGCAGATTAGGAACGGAATGAAGAGAGGAGGACTCGAGGGAAGCTGTTAAAGGGAACAAAAAAAGCAACACACACACACAAAACAGGGACGAGGACGAACGCACACAAATGTAAAATATATGTATACAGGAATATGCATTGAACGGGAAACAGAACGTGAAATTGATTTCATCGAAGAGATGTAGAGATATTTATTTCTCGGTTAAGCACAGACGAGGACACTCAATTCGGAGACGGAAGGCCTACGGAAAAACTTGACCTAGACTTTTGAAAACCGACAAGCAATGGCGGAGCGCTAACTGATGTTGTCGTTCTTCTCATGAATCCTTAAGGGGAAATAAGAAGAAGGGGAAATTCCGCGAACAATCAGCGCATCGCAGGAGGGGAAACTGTTTCGGCAGCATCTCGGAGGAAACGAAATAAATGCTCAAGGAAGAGGACTTGGATCGCCCGATTGAACCAGAGATGCTCTCCCGAGCATTCAATTAGTACTTTAGGATCGAGAGCAAGGGGTGTGTGTGTGCTGGAGAACTGGGCGTGCGTACGGGGAACATGTGAATTATCAAAATAGCTGCCCCGGACCCAGGGAGAGAGAGAGAAAGCAGAAGATGCGGATTGCGCGCGCGGTGGGGCGGGATGTAGAAGGGCCAAGGGAGGGGAGCAGGGAAAAAGGGTTCGTAATTCGAGGGAATAAGGATGGAAATAAAGAAGGGAACGGAGGAAGAGGGGATGGAGGTGGGAATGGAAATGAGAAAAGGATGACGATAAAAAGAGAAACGAGAATGTGACGGGAAAAGAATGGAGGAGGAGTGAGAGAAGGCGATGTATCGCCAGATGATATGGTAACGAGCGAAGCGTCGCGCGTGCTGACGTGGGGGAGCGAATTGAGGGAGGAGAGGGGTGGGGAGGAGAGCAGGGCGTGGGGAACAGCCAGCAGCCAGAACTGTGGCAAAAGGGAAAACGAGCGAACTTAAATTCATCCAAATTGCTCCAACTATTAAGGAGGTTGGGTACGAGGCACGACGACTACAATTACTATCTTCCACAAATCGCATTAAATCATTAGATCACGAATCGCATTGTGTTACTAATTGGTTACTGGTTATAGGAACGTCGCCAATGAACGTATTGTATACATTTCAGTGACAAATTTCATACAAGGAAAAAACTCCACAAATACTTAATTATTATAAGATTATTAGAATCCAAATGCGAGTCCTGGCTCAGAATTGGGAATGAATCCAGAATTGGAAATAGTGTAATATCAGCAGGGGAGTAATTTTAAGTAATATGTAATATAAAGTAATATGAAGCAGGGGAAGCAGTCATTAAACCTGCATTTAGCAGGTGGATGATGAAATTATATAAAATAACGCATGTGATACTAAAAATATGATTACATTTTGTAATTGTAATGTGATCGCTCAAAGAAGGGATATATTAATCCTAAAGGGTGGCTATTTCGGAATCGGCTATGACTTAGATTCCAGATGCGCTTTAGTCTTCTGTCCAAAGGCGACCCTACGTTCAGAAGAAATCCTCCTCTCCTTCGCCCGAAACCCCTCCCTCCTCCCATACCTCCTCGAGCTGTCCAAAAACAACGCCTATTCCCACGGACCCTGATTGCCCAGCATCATCGCTTCCAACATTCCTCCAACTCTTGCCCGACTTTCCTATAACCTATTTCTAGAATTTTCCCAACTCAAGCAACTCCCTCACCTTTCCAACTATAACTAAAATTTCGTTGTTAACTTTCCTCTCTCTCTCTCTCTGCCCACTTTCACTCTTCCCCATGAGCACAACTGAGCTAATCATCTTGCTTCAAAGAACGGGCTTCCGATCAATACAGCTTGGCTTGTCTCCATATCCAAGCCGTTTACTCATTAATAATAATTAATTTAAGATCACGAAAGTCGAATTTACAAATATCTTTATGCATGCATCCAACGATTAGACATTTATCGTTAGTGAGGAGAAGTGGAAATTCCGAGACAATGGCGACCGGACACATGTGGATGACCGAGGATTGGTTTCGCGAAGGCTCGAACCTTCTCCTCGCGGAGGTGGAAATTAATAATTGCCTGGACCACTGGTCCGACCAGCACACACGCTCGACGTGAGATATGAAATGGTAGCCATGACGTTCTCCGGTGACGATACCTTTGGCGGGTTCCAAGAGTGGTGACAACAGTGAAACTTTCCATGGAACAGTAAATGTAACGTGAAATTGCATGCATTAATGTAAACGGAATGTATGGCATCGCCTGGCAAAATACCAACTTGCAACACTTTCCTGAAAAGAATGAATTAATGAATGAAAAATCTGCCCCAAAAATAAAATCGTATGATTGAGTACATGGCTGAATTTTAATACAAGGTCTGTTAAAAAAAATGAGTATGATCTATTCGTGAACAGCTCGACGGATCACAGCCAGTGAGAGATGTTGCCTTCTAGCGGCGTCTGTGAGAAGTAAAACACCGCCTTGCTCGTGGCCCTATCTCGGCTTATCTCCGCACAACAGCGATTCTTGTTTGAGTGCAAGGGCCAACTGTGAATGGGCAGCACTATGTGTATAGAGAATATTAAGACACGCCACGTTGCTGAAGAGACCACTAGTGTGAAAAAACAAGTCTTTGTTGCTTTCATCACGACAACGCACACGTCATTGGGATTGTTACTGAGTTTTTGGCCCAAAACAGCACACCGGTGATCCCCCAGTCACCCTGCCTACTCTCCGGATCTTGCTCCTGCGGGCTTTTTCCTAAGATGGAACCCACCTTGCAAGGACGCCGATTTGAAACTATTGAAGAGATCCAACAAAAATGTACCGCAGAATTAAAAGGCCGTCCCGAAAGAAGCGGTCGAAGTGCGGCAGTCGAAAGCTGGGAAAAAACGTTTGGAGCGATGTGTCGGGAGAGAAAGGGGCTACATTTAGAAGGGAATAAGCATGGTTACAGGGTGACTAATAAAATTCCGAGTATTTATTCAAACAATTTCAACTTTTTTAAAACAGACCTAGTGCTAAACATGATTTGGAGTTATAGCTGGGTAAAAAAATGACATTTTAAAAAGATATCGAGCAAAAGCCGATACTAGGCATTCTCAGAAATAAAGCCACCAAGTCACTCGGACGCTTTAGAATGTGCAGAGAAAGAGTAGTATCCACAAAAGTGCTGTTATTTCGATCACATTTCTACGTTTTAATCGCGTGTTTCAGTTTGACACAAAATTGCATGCTTTTGCAAGAGCTTGATGCCATTAATATTTCAAACGCATTTAGGGTTTTAATCATAATTTACTGAAAAAAACTGTAATTAAAATGTACATACATTTTAGAGCAGGGAAAACTTTCATTCCCTAGAAATTGATAATTTATGCCAAGTAAGCCGTATACTTACAAAATTTGAATTTTACAGCCGTCAAATCAAATAAAATTCCTTGATACATTTGTCTCATGTAAATGTAATTGCCTCAACTGGTTGAGTGGTTTCAAAGACACGAGCGCTGTGTTTTCCAATCGACGAAGGTTAATCGACCGTTCGCGGGCAAATTTGTCACCGAGGTTGCTTCTCGTGCTAACGACGAGGTTAAATGTGGCGCACGCCCACTTGGGGAACCTCGCTCCATTGACTTGGCATATTTTCCACCGCCACGTGCACTCGGTGCCGTCCATATTAACCGGCTTCACGTGCCGCGCAAGGTGGATACACTTCACGTGCATTTCGGTCACGACACCGACGTCACTAAATAAATTCCACATCGCTGATAACATTTTCCTCAAGTTAACTGAATAATGTTGGAAAATATTAAATGGCATTCGCAGACAAACGAACACACAAGACAATAACCTTAGGCGACATCGAAAAGACTTGTGTTTAAACTCCAAAGTAAAAGACCTTTCCAGGCGTGACTGTGATCAGTGACGGATTCGGATGACAGAACTGGACCGTCAATTCTTTCGTGAAGCCCTGATACTGCTCCGAGAGCCAGCATCCAGCGTTACGCGCCAGAGTCCCAATACTCTTGTATTTCCGTTTCACCACAATGCCACTAGCTGGGTGATACACAGGCAACAACTCTTTTTGTAGTTAGATTTGAGTGTCAAGATGAAGAGAAAGTGCTTGCTATTATCTCCCAATGACGTGGATATACAGCCAGGGAAGAAAGTGCCGCTTTCCTCAAAAAGGCGACGAAAATGCATTTATCAAAGGAGAAGTATGTACAAAACCAAGACGCCCTAGGCACGATGGAGAAATGCAATTTCACTTCCACACTATGTCAAAAACACAAGGCGTCAAGGGAGGGGGCGAATGGAATTTTAAACACATGTCATATTATATCGAGACGAGATTAGGCCGAGAAAGAATGATGCATTAGATTCAATAGCAGGAATGTTTCATAGAGATAGTTCTATGGACTAGGAATTAGGAAACTAAATTAGTCAAGCATGCAAGTGAAGTAGGGCCACATTATAAACGATCATAGCGCTTTAAACTACGAGGATTCACACAATGAGACAAGCAGATTTACAGTGCATACGAAAACGCGGTGCAAAACGAGACATTTTTCGAGACACCAGACAATTTGAGATGTAATCACGCACCATGGACACCAGATATTTCAAACGACGTAATAGCGAGGAGAATACATTTTTTCTTATATTTTTTAATTGCGTCTTAATCTCCGGGAACCAAATTATCTCGAGTGTTTTTGACATAGTGTGGAAGTGAAATTGCATTTCTCCATCGTTCCTAGGGCGTCTTGCTTTGGCGCATACTTCTCCTTTGATAAATGCGTTTTCGCCGCCTTTTTGAGGAAAGCGGCACTTTCTTCCCTGGCTGAGTATCCGCGTCATTGGGAGATAATAGCAAGCACTTTCTCTTCATCTTGACACTCTAATCTAAATACAAAAATAGTTGTTGCCTGAAAAAATCAAGAAATTAACGTGTTAGTTTCCCTGTTTTGTGTCCTTTTTTGTGTGTTGCTGTCCAAGATTTGTATATATATACATACATACATATATATATATATATATATATATATATAAACCATAAACACAGTAATCAACCCGAAGGTCGGTTTAGTAGGTGATGGTAGAGCTCACCCGTGTACCAAGCCCGACGGCGTATGAATATTCACACATCAGGGTAGGGGGGCCAGTTCCTTTCCCAGTGCCGGTTATGGTTTCCCAGGAAGATCTGGTACCCGAAAAATCAACTAGCTTGGGTGGAGCTGCAGGTGCCCAGAGTGCCTCGCCCGGGAATCGAACCCGGGACCCTCCGGTCAGTAGTCCAACGCTCTACCCACTGGACCACCGCGGTGGTGGTATATATATGTATATATATATATACATTTATATATGTATATATATAATTGTATATAACTTAGACAGTAACACATAGCACGAGAACACATAAAAAGAACACTCACAATAATATCTTGATAATGTCGACGGACTCGAACTCCGTCTTCTTCGGAAGATGAGATATGACTGAGGAAAAGGGTACGTGGTGCAGAGAGAGTAGGGGACGAGGGATAGGGGAAAAACAGGTAGTGGGGGAGGGGTGAAGGAGGGGTATGTGGAGGGGGAGAAAGCGGAGCGGAGAACAGGTGGTGGGAGAGGGGTGAAGGAGGAGGTTATGGAGGTGGAAAGGGAGTTGGCAGGGGAAAGAAATTGGCACAGTTTCCCAGGAGCGGATGCGGACTCTGACCACAATTTAGTTGTTATGAAATGTAATGTCCGGTTTAACAAGATAAGGCAAGTGCGGCGGGTTAGGAAATGGAATGTAGAAGCATTTAATGGATTAACGAGGAAGGGGTATCAGCAGGCTGTAGAGAAAATGATGGATGCCGGTTAAGAACTGAGTACAATCGAAGAAAAAATGGGAATGCATAAAGCAAGGGATTTCGGAAGCAGCAAAAGACACTTTAGGAACCGTTAAGGGGAAAAGAATAAGTAAACCATGGGTAACGGATGAGATGATTGCAAAGATAGATGAGAGAAGAAGATGGAAGAATCTAAACCCAGAGTTAGGCAAAATGAAGTACAAAGAGTTAAACAATAAATTGAGAAGGGCCACAAATAAAGCAAAAGAAGAATGGTGGAAAACGCAATGCGAGGATATGGAAAGTTTACAGAAGAAGGGTGAAATTGGTGCTCTATACAGCAAGTTAAGTTATTATCGGGGAGTAAGAAGGCAAGACCTGTGCTAAAAGTTAAAGATAAGTTGGGTAAGATAATAGTTGAACCAGGAAAAATCCAAGAGAGGTGGAAGGAATATATGGAAACACTGTATGGTAAAGAATTTAGGCCGACAGGGTTAGACATGGAAAAGGAACATGACGTAGAAGAAGATAGCTTAGGTCCAGGCATACTCGACAATGAAATAGAAAGGCCATTAAAGGAGATGAAAGCAAATAAGGCCGTGGGGGTGGACAACATCCTTGTTGAACTGTTGAAATGTTTAGGAAAATATGGGAAGAACTCTATATGGACTGATTCGTTGTATCTATGAAGAAGGAATCTGGCCGAAAGATTTTGTGAGATTGGTGTTAGTTCCTATTCCAAAAAAGGCAAAGGCTATATTATGTGAGGATTACAGAACAATAAGTTTGATATCCCACGCAGCTAAAGTTATTCTCAGGATCATCAACAAAAGGATAGAGATTAAGGCAAAATATTACTTAGGAGATGATCAGTTTGGGTTTAGGAAAGGAAGCTTGATGCCATTGCAGTAATGAGATCACTAATCGAGAGGAATATAGAACACAATCAGAAAGCATTTGCCTGTTTCGTAAATTTCGAAAAAGCATTTGATGGAGTGAATTGGGAAAAATTAATGCGTGTATTGCAGAAAATAGGAATGGATTGGAGGGATAGGAGACTGATCCGCAACCTGTACATGTCTCAGACTGCTCAGGTGCGAGTGGGGAACGGAGAGTCCGGATGGGCAGTGTTAGGAAGAAGTGTAAGGCAGGGCTGCCCATTGCCACCGGTGCTGTTCAACGTATATGTGGAGGAAATGATTATATATATATATATATATATATTATTAGGTAATCTACCGTTTAAGGTAGGTTTTTGGATGGACACAACTGTCAAATAAACATTTTGTGACTCCCCACATAGCAAACTAATCTATATCATGTCCCTCTTCATCTCTGTGTACTTCTTTCCTCCCTTCATCCCGTCCAACATCCCTATCCTGTTCCTGCCCTTACCTCGCTTGCCCAACATTCTCCCCTCTATTACCCTCTTCAACATTCCACTACCGCTCAATACGCCTTTCATCCATTTTTCCTGAATCCATAGGATTTCTCTCAACAAACTCCTCTCCTCACTCACCATCTCTAGTACTTCCTCATTTGTTTTCCTTTCGGTCCATTTTACCTTCTCCATTCTTCTCCACACCCATATTTCCAAAGCCTCCAATCTACGTCTATCCTCCTGCTTCAGTGACCACGTTTCCGCGCCGTACATAGCTACGCTCCATTTCAGAGTTTTTACGAGTCTTGTCTTAACATCCCTACTCAACGTCCCCGTCATCAACTCCTTCCTCCTTGAGAAAGCCTCCTTGCATAGCGCAATTATTCTCCTTACGTCCCTACTACTTTGACCGTGTTGGTCCAAAACACTTCCGAGATACGTATGCCGTTCTACCTGCTCAATTTTCTACCCTCCTATTTTAATGTTTAGTGTAACCTTTTTCTTTCTGGAAAATCGCTTAACCTTTGTTTCATTAATATTGATTCTCATCCCATATTTATCATACTGAACCTCCAATTCACTCAGCAATGCTTGCAACCCCTTGGCTGACTGAGCAACTAATGCTTGATCATCAGCAAACCTAACGGTTTTTACGAATTCCCCTCCGACTTTCATTCCTACCTCCAGTTCTCCCCATGCCTCTTTAATCATTTCCTCCACATATACGTTGAACAGCACCGGTGACAATGGGCAACCCTGCCTTGCTCTGCCCATCCGGACTCTCCGTTCCCCACTCGCACCTGAGCATTCTGAGACATGTACAGGTTGCGGATCAGTCTCCTTTCCCTCCAATCCATTCCTATTTTCTGCAATACACGCATTAATTTTTCCCAATTCACTCTATCAAACGTTTTTTCGAAATCTACAAAACAGGCAAAAACGTCCTGGTTGGGACAAAATATTCTCTAAATTTCTGAACGGACCGTATAGTTTCATGCTTACATTTATGGAAAATTTCCATAGCAGAGATAAAAGACAATGAACAGTTGTGATTTCCACTATACTACATGGGTGTGGAAGCTGAGGCAAAAATCGCTGTTTTGAGGAGACAAATCGAGGTAGGGCCAAGAGCAAGGCGGTGTTTTGCTTTTCACAGACGGCGCTAGAAGGCGACAGACGCCTCAATGATACGTCAAGCAGTTTGCGAATAGAAAGACCAGTCTCATCTGTTTTGTCCAGACGTATTTTCGGTCACACGACCCTAGTTTCAACTCTTCGTGCCATCTTCAATCGAGTCAGAATTGTTAATCATCA
The DNA here is from genome assembly GCA_037158775.1 of Hetaerina titia. Taxonomy (NCBI): domain Eukaryota; kingdom Metazoa; phylum Arthropoda; class Insecta; order Odonata; family Calopterygidae; genus Hetaerina; species Hetaerina titia. Next base: position 7,069,079 of record CM073770.1, on the reverse strand, counting down.
TTTCCCTTTAAATTTCTTAGTCCGTCGTTTTTATCAACTTGCAATAATTAAGTTTTACGAAGCGTTCATTTTTCTCAGTACGACACACAATTCGCATGGACACACATCTCCGCGGGTCATATTCCGATAAATTAGAAATTACCTCAGTAATTTACTCGTGGCAAAGTCATGTTAGACTTTAAATTGATTAAATCAATCTTCAATCAATTTTTCTTAACCTATTCAAATTGAATTAATTTTATTCTAATTAACTCCTCCATGATTTCCAACTTTCGACGAAGTTTTTACAAAAAAGCCAAATATTAATTTTTCAATTGGTTTCATTCAGTGAATATGGGGATCCGTTTCCAGAAGTCTGCATTTTTGCAGAGGCGGACGTGAATTTTCACGTGGCTAAAAAAAACACACAGCTTCTACGAAAACCACAGAAAAGTTTCTCGTGATTTACAAAAAACCTTAATTTTTTTTAAAGAGTAGCTGGAAGAATGGCATGCCTCCTCCATGGTATCCCTCAAAGATAATTTATTATTTTTTCAAACGAGGGAACGAATGAGACGTCGCGCACGTTATACGTGAAGGGGTATTAGGTAAACAGACTAGGGGGGGGAGAGAGGGAGGGGGAGGGAAAGAGAGTGGGGAGGGGAGAGGGAGGGAGTGGGAGAGAGGGGAGAGCGGGACATGGAGAGATGAGAATGGGACGGAAAAAGTGCCGAATCTCGGACAAAAGGAATGACTAGAAGACTAGAGAGAAGGGGAGGAAGAGAGGGGGAGGGGGAGTGGGGTGTGTGTGAATGCGAGAATGGGAACGCGGAGTGAAGGACGTTGAAGATAAATGAATTGTGGGAATGAACCGGATGGGGGGTAACGAATTCAGTTTAACCCTTTTCAGAGAAGAGTTCGAGGAGCGGAGAGTGAGAGAAGGATAGACAGCCCCTCGTGTCCCCCCCCGTGACCCCACCCCCCGTGCTCCCTTTCGCCTCTCGGCCACAAGAGCAAGAGAACAGGAAGCAACCGACGGGGGAGACGGAAAAAAAGAAGACGGGGGACCGCACAATCATTTTTTTAGACAAAGTAAGCCACCGAAAAGAACCCTCACGGCTGGAAAGCGAGTGAAATTATTTTGCTTCTTCCAGCCTGCATAATGTTTTTTTTGCATGGGACGGGACGTCGGCTGCGGGTCGTGAGGGTGAGAAAGGGGTTACGAGGCCGGAGACAGAGAGAGGATGGGTGGGGAGGGCTTTTCTCTCTCTCTCAACCCCTTACCCTGACTACTCCACAAACGCGAGCGAAAAGGTCCATTTAAAATTCTCAGCGGACTTTAAACCCTTGGCGCGCGCGCACGCGAGAGGGAGAGAGAGAAAGAAAGGGAGAGATGGCCGGCCCTGCGGTTTTTCCTTTTTTAGCAAGAGGAAAGAAATAAAAAAATAAGCAGGGCGAAGGAGAGGATGGGTCCACGGAAATGCGGGGATTAAAAAAAGTGAAGTGTGACAGACGCAGTGCAGGTGTGTGTGGAGGGGAGGGAGGGGGTTTGGTGGGGGGATGTAGCAAGGGGGTGGTGGTGCTAGAGCTTTGCGATGCTCGGCGCTCATATTTCTCTCTGCCTCTCTCTCGGTCGGATAGCAGGAGGGATTTGAGGAGGGGGGTGCACGGGGGAGTGAGGTGCGAAGGGACTTTATTAGCGAGCAGTCCGACGCCACTCCCCCAAGTAATGAGGGGTTGAAACACTGCGAGAGAGATGTGCTGAAAGAAGGAGAGAATCAAAAGTCACACAAACTCACATGCGTGAAGCTTACATGCTTCGACAAAGATGAGCGGATTACTAACATTAAAAAAACATAAAGTGCTGCCAGGACTCGGATCTACACATTTTCCAAAAAACATCGCAGCGAGAGCGACGAAATTTGAATAATTTCACGAGAAAACTTCCTCGGTCAAAATAGTTTATGGTAGGGGAGGGTCGCGGTTGGCCATATTAGATTGCATATGATGGGTGAACTGAAAAAACAATTCAATCATTTATGAGTGTACCGAGCGCTGATGAAAGCGAAGGGCGAACTAAGTAGACACTGCACGACTGAAACGGATGATATCGCTCAAGTTCCTCAACATAAATTCAACTCTAAAAGAGCTGTGCCACTTCAACTTTTGGTGAGACCATTATTCTTAGGTTAGTTCCTATTCCGAAATAAGTAGGTAAAGGCTACATCATGTGAGCATTACAGAACAATACGTTTGATATCCCACGCAGCTAAAGTTATTATCAGGATCATCAACAGAAGGATAGAGAGTAAGGCAAATGATTACTTAGGGGATGATCAGTTTGGGTTTAGGAAAGGAAGAGATTCGCGTGATGCCATTGCAGTCATGAGATCACTAATCGAGAGGAATATAGAACACAATCAGGACGGATTTTCCTGTTTCGTAGATTTCGAAAAAGCGTTTGATAGAGTGAATTGGGAAAAATAATGCGTGCATCGCAGAAAATAGGAATGGATTGGAGGGATAGGAGACTGATCCGAACCTGTACATGTCTCAGACTGCTCAGGTGCGAGTGGGGAACGGTGAGTCCGGATGGGCAGTGTTAGGAAGAGGGGTAAGGCAGGGTTGCCCAACGTCACCGGTGCTGTTCAGCGTGAATGTGGAGGAAATGATTAAAGAGGCATGGGAAGAACTGGAGGTAGGAATGAAAGTCGGAGGGGAATTCGTAAAATCGGTTAGGTTTGCTGATGATCAAGCATTAGTTGCTCAGTCAGCCAAGGGGTTGCAAGCATTGCTGAGTGAATTGGAGGTTCAGTGCGATAAATATGGGATGAGAATCAATATTAATAAAACAAAGGTTAAGCAATTTTCCAGAAAGAAAAAAGCTACCCTAAACATTAAAATAGGAGGGTAGAAAATTGAGCAGGTAGAACGGCATACGTATCTCGGAAGTGTTTTTGACCAACGCGGTCAAAGTAGTCGGGACGCAAGGAGTAGAATTGAACTAGGCAAGGAGGCTTTCTCAAGGAGGAGGGAGTTGATGACGGGGACGTTGAGTAGGGATCTTAAGACAAGACTCGTAAAAACTCTGATATGGAACCTATGTACAACGCCGAAACGTGGTCGCTGAAGCAGGAGGATGGACGTAGATTGGAGGTATTTTGAGGTAATGTGGGTGTGGAGAAGAATGGAGAAGGTGAAATGGACCGAAAGGAAAACAAATGAGGAAGTATGAGGTATGGTGGGCAAGGAGAAGGGTGTTTGGAGAAATCCTATGGAGGCAGGAAAAATGGATGAAAGGAGTATTGAATTGCAGTGGGATGTTGAAGACGGTAATAGAGAGGAGAATGGTAGGCAAACGAGGAAAGCGCAGGAACAGGAATGGGATGTTGTATAGGATGAAGGGATAAATGAAATACACAGAGATGAAGAGTAAGGGAGGGATGTAGATTAGGTTGATGGATAGGATTTTGTTAAGAGTTACATAATATTTATTTAATAATTGTGTGCACTAAACCTACCTTAATCGGTAGATTACCTAATAATAATATAAAAATCGGATATAATGTATCGTATACATACATCGTATACATATTATATATAAAACATATATATATATATATATATAAACGAATATATAAATATATTTATACAAATCTATGATGTAATGAATCTTTCTACAGCATTTTCTGAGAAATGATAGACTATTCAGGATGAGCTCGAGGGGATTAATCCAATATCGGATCGCAAAATTATCGAAAATTTCAGCCAAATATTATATCCAAGTTCTTTGAGCCCATGCTGGGTGGCAAAATACTTCACGGGACGACATGACGAGATAATAATCACCGCGAATAATATCAATTCTCTCGGAAGACGGGAGGGGAGGGACCAGGTGTGTGGGCATTCGGGAGGAAATGGCGTGGAACATCCCGAGGAACGATTGATTCCCGCGCCGTCCTTCAACTCCGAAAAGAGCCTTAGGGCATCCGAAAATATTCAAGGAAGCATCGACGAGTGGGGTGGGGGGTGAGAGAGATTGACGCGACGCAGGTGCACCAAAAGATTTAATAAGTTTTAATTTATAAACTCCCTGCCCCGAAAACCTGGACAGAGTGTGTGCGTTGGAGAGAAAGAGGAAGAAATGAATTCCAAAGGAAAAATAGACACATTTGTCACAAAAAACATGTCTTAGCAGCGCTAAGTTGTATATGGGGTGTGGGGGTGGGGTGTAGAAAGGCTGACGTTAATTAACCGGTGCATAAGGAGGCGTGGAATGGGGGCGGGGGTGAAATAGTACGAGCGAGGAAGACTTATGACTCGAGCAAGGACGTCTCCGGGGCTGACAGATCGACATACGAAGTCCGGGACGGCAAACGAAGAGAGAAGAGTTTGTCGAGAGGCAGCAGCAAGTAGAGGAGGAGGATTCGTCTTGCCTAGAGCCAGTATGTGCCACACCACTCTCAGTGGAGAGGGGGAGGAGGAGTTTGGGGGGGGGGCGGAGTGTGGGTCAAACGGGTACGAAGGCGAGAAGAGGTAAGGAAGTCGGGTGATAAACACCTCTCTCTCACATATAATTCCCATGATCACAAGCATGAGCAAGAATAACATCCCAGGAAGTGGAGAAAGCAAGCGAGAGATTCATGGTACTCGGAAGGAGGGAGGGAGGGAGGGATGGACGTTGAAAAAAAGAGCATCGTCGGGGCAAGAGTAACGAAAATATGGCGGCGGCCGCGAAGTAACCAAACAAGGACTTTCGGAATGAAAGGAAGGAAGGAAAAAACAAAACAATACGGGATGGCGCAACCCTGCGGCTAGTGGGACACGATCGTCAACGAGGACGTGCATTCTCCTCTTTGCTTTTTTAGCGCAGGTTTCCTCCTTTCTTTTTTATTTCGTTTCAGCATCCGCATCCGATAGATTTATAGATCATTTATTAGATTTATAAGAAAAGCGAGATGCGTGAGATTGTGCTATTTTGCCTTAAGCATTACTGCAACCAATTATTTCAAATGGTACAATAATATTTGATAATGGTACAATAAGGTTTGATAGAATTAGTAATTGTATTGTTTGTTTTATTGTATAAGTAAATTGTATGTAATTGCTATTTTAAGTTCACGAGTAATATTTTTTTTCCTAGTGTACGATCAAAAACTCTTTTATGACTTGGTAAACTGAAGTGTTATCATAAAATAATATTTATTCCTTCGACAACTTGTTATCTCTAATCGTACTAAATTCGAGTCCAGCATCACTTTTGTAATTTAATTCTATAATGTCATCTTATTTGATGTTTATTTTATCATGTTGTGTAATTGATGTTAATCAGAATACTAAAGGGGGATTAAGCAGGAACCCCCTCAACATATCATGCTATATATTTTTTTATATCTACTATTTCTTTTGTATTTGCTTCTGCAATAAAACAAAGGGAAGGTGTTTTTGGGGATACTCCTTCGCCACCTTTCCTTATTATTATTATTATCCGATAGTCTCGCCCGTCCGTAATATTCCCTCCCCCCGACCATCGCCACCCAGAATCACACCGCTTGCCTCACGAAACGAATAGCGCCGCGGTAGCACAGGCGCAATTGAGCAAAACGTGGGTCTGCTGGGGACATCTTCCCTTCCCAAACCTGAATCCCATCACAACACCCCCTTCAACCAGTGTTACAGTGTTTTCGTTCTAGTACCCCTTCCCCCATCCGATAACCCTGTAAAATTAAAAAAAATGGAAATGGCATTTCGTGGTGGAAGGGCTTGTGTGTTCCGATGACCCCTAGAGCTATGCTGGCGGGAGTAAATACAATTGCTCCTGGTAGGGTCACCCATGCCAGATAGGTCGAAGGTTAGCAGCCAGACGAAAGGTAGTCCACGCAGCGTCTGTTCCTCAGTGAGGCGGCTGCAATGGCGACTGACCCCAGTGGGGCGGCCATTAAGTGATAATTTCACGTTAGAAACACCATTGAGGAAGGCACCGGGAAACCACCTCAATTATGATTCCCAAGAATGTAATGATGGGCACTATAGAGAATATGAGTCCTGGCAGCTACGGGACTCGGCCCAAGCGGCCGTGTGTCGTGCCCAGCCGCGGGGGAGGCAAGGTTTCCGCGGTCGTCATCCCACGAAACCCTTGCAGGGAAGAAAATAACAGCAGCAGGACAGAAGACACAAAAGAAGACGAAAGTAGTTAGAATAGGAACATGGGTGTCAAGACATTGTTGAGGACAGGGAAATTAGAAAATATTAAGCGAGAGATGGAAAGAGGTAATATAGATGTTTTAGGTCTCTGCGAGGTAAGATGCAAGGATAGCGGAAATTACTGGAGTGACAATTATATAGTGATATACAGCGGCGGGGACGAGAGCCAACGAGGGTTTGCCGTAATATAGGGGTATACGTAATAAAGGGGTAGGAAGAAAAATAGTCAACATAGAGCAAGAAACAGATAGAATTTTACTCGTAGAGATTAAAGCAGAGCCGACGAACTTGGTCATTGTCCAGGTATACATGCCACCGAGCAACCACAAGGAGGAAGAAGTCGATAGGATGTACGATGAGTTAGAGGATATAATCGCGTGTGCTCCTGCAGGGAAACATTTGATAGTGGTGCGGGATTGGAATGCGACGGTAGGCGAAGAAGTGAGGGTGGTGAGGTGGGGGACTATGGGTTAGGCACGAGGAATGAACGCGGGGAGAAAGCAATTAAATTCTGCAGGAGACAGGGGTTAGTCTTCACCAAGACATGGTCTAGACACCACAACATGCGTAGGTAAACATAGAAAATGCCAGGTGACTCAGAAAGGTATCAGTTTGATTATATTATGGTTAGGCACAGCTTTAGGAACAGTTTGATAAATTCGCACAGTTTCCCAGGAGCGGACGCGGACTCAGATCACAATTTAGTTGTTATGAAATGTAATGTTCGTTTCAAGAAGATAAGGCAAGGGCGGCGGGTTAAAAAATGGAATTTAGAAGCAGTAAATGAATTAACGAGGAAGGAGTATCAGGAGGCTGTAGAGAAAATTATGGATGACGGTAAAGAGCTGAGTACTACCGAAGTAAAATGGGAATGTATCAATACAGTGATTTCGAAAGCCGCAAAAGACACCATAGGAACCGTTAACGGGAAAAGGATAAGGAAACCATGGGTAACGGATGAGATGATTGCAAAGATGGATGAGAGAAGAAAATGGAAGAATGTATGCACGGAGTTAGGCAAAATGAATTACAAAGAGTTAAACAATAAATTGAGAAGGGCCACAAATAAAGCAAAAGAAGAATGGTGGAAAACGAAATGCGAGGATATGGAAAGTCTACAGAGGAAGGGTGAAATTGGTGCTCTATACAGCAAGGTTAAGTTATTATCGGGAAGTAAGAAGGCAAGATCTGTGCTAACAGTTAAAGATAAGTGGGGTAAGATATTAGTTGAACCAGGAAAAATCCAAGAGAGATGGAAGGAATATATGGAAACACTGTATGGTAAAGAACTTAGGCCGACAAGGTTAGACATAGATAAGGAACATGACATAGAAAAGCTTAGGTCCAGGCATACTCCACGATGAAATAGAAAGGGCATTACAGGAGATGAAAGCAAATAAGGCCGTGGGGGTGGACAACATTCCTATAGAACTGTTGAAATGTTTAGGAAAATGCGGGAACAAGGCCCTATATGGACTGATTCGTAGTATCTATGAAGAGGGAATCTGGCCGGAAGATTTTGTGAGATCGGTGTTAGTTCCTATTCCAAAAAAGGCAAAGGCTAGATCATGTGAGGATTACAGAACAATACGTTTGATATCCCACGCAGCTAACGTTATTCTCAGGATCATCAACAAAAGGATAGAGAGTAAGGCAAAATTTTACTTAGGGGATGAACAGTTTGGGTTTAGGAAGGGAAGAGGTACGCCTGATGCCATTGCAGTAATGAGATCACTAATTGAGAGGAATATAGAATAGAATCAGGACGTTTTTGCCTGTTTTGTAGATTTCGAAAAAGCGTTTGATAGAGTGAATTGAGAAAAATTAATGCGTGTATTGCAGAAAATAGGAATGGATTGGAGGGACAGGAGACTGATCCGCAACCTGTACATGTCTCAGACTGCTCAGGTGCGAGTGGGGAACGGAGAGTCCGGATGGGCAGTGTTTGGAAGAGGTGTAAGGCAAGGTTGCCCAACGTCACCGGTGCTGTTCAACGTGAATGTGGAGGAAATGACTAAAGAGGCATGGGAAGAATTGGAGGTAGGAATGAAAGTCGGAAGGGAATTCGTAAAATCGGTTAGGTTTGCTAATGACCAAGCATTAGTTGCTCAGTCAGCCAAGGGGTTGCAAGCATTGCTGAGTGAATTGGAGGTTCAGTGCGATTGATATGGGATGAGAATCAATATTAATAAAACAAAGGTTAGGCGATTTTCCAGAAAGAAAAAGGTCACCCTAAATATTAAAATAGGCGGGGAGAAAATAGAGCAGGTGGAACAGTTTACATATCTCGGAAGTGTTTTTGACCAATACGGTCAAAGTGGTAGGGACGTAAGAGAAGAATTGCGTTAGGCAAGACAAGCTTTCTCAAGGAGGAGGGAGTTGATGACGGGGACGTTGAGTGGGGATATTAAGACAAGACTCGTAAAAACTCTGATATGGAGCGTAGCGATCTACGGCGCGGAAACGTGGTCACTGAAGCAGGAGGATAGACGTAGATTGGAGGCTTTTGAAATGTGGGCGAGGAGAAGAATGGAGAAGGTGAAATGGACCGAAAGGAAAACAAATGAGGAAGTACTGGAGATGGTGGGTGAGGAGAGGGGTTTGTTGAGAGAAATCCTATGGAGGCAGGAAAAATGGATGAAAGGCTTATTGAGCGGTAGTGGAATGTTGAAGAAGGTAATAGAGGGGAGAATATTGGGCAAGCGAGGAAAGGGCAGGAACAGGATAGGGATGTTGGACGGGTTGAAGGGAGGTAGGAGGTATATGGAGATGAAGAGGGACCTGATATAGATTAGTTTGGTATGTGGGGAGTCACAAAATGTTTATTTGACAGTTGTGTCCATCCAAAAACCTACCTTAAACGGTAGATTACCTAATAATGATAATATATTGTCATTCTTGGCCTGGGTTTTTACTGGTCAGGTCCTGATGCTTACTTTGTGGGGTGACACCTGTGACGTGGAAGTTGTGGTATCTGTGGATGAATTATTTATTTTCTGTGTCGCTTGGAACTATTTCCACATTCTCCCTCTAATTCCTATCCCATCTTTACTCCTCTCTGGCCTCCTTTCTCCCTTTCCCCTTCCACAACCCCCTCTTTCACCCCTCCCCCACCACCTGTTCTCCCCTTCCCCCGTCCCTTTCTCCCTTTCCCCCTCCATAACCCCTGCTTTCACCCCTCCCCCACCACCTGTTCTCCCCTTACCTCGTCTCTTCTCTCTCCGTCCCACGTACCAGTCCTAACTGATCTACCGAGGAAGACGGAGTTGGATTTCGTCGAAATTATTAAGAAATAACGTGCGAGTGTTCCTTTTATGTGTTCTCATGTTGTGTGTTGCTGTCTAATATATATAGAATGAATATTTTTGCGCCGTATGGCGGGACTTCGTATTTGAATATATATATATATATATATATATATATATATATATATATATATATATATATATATATATATATATCTAATGTAAATGGACTAGTCGACACAAACATAGAAACTGAAACACGTAAAAGAGGGACTCACTGGGTCTCTATTTTTCGGTGGTGCACCCACCTTTCTCAAGAGGAGTTAGGAACAGAACTCTGAGTTCTGTATACATGGCAATGTCTACGGATTCTATTGTCAGCTAGAGAGCTGTGCATTTAACAAGATTCATGTAGGGCGGGGCTACTAACCAGTGAATTCGAACCTCGGTGATGCCTCTGGGCACCCTCAACTACACTCAAGACGGGTACCAGTTCTTCCTAGGAAACCATGGGAGTGGCACAGGGAAAGGGACTTCTCCCCCTATTATACGGGACACGCCATATACGATTAATTGCTCGATTATCTCCATTCTCACCTCTTAAACCATCATTCGGGTAGAATACAGCGCCTTATTTTGACCAAAAACTTGACCTTGAAGTTGAATGCCTTACGTTATTGAATCAAATGATAAACAACTTTTTATGAAACAATATGTTCGCAATAATAGTTAAGGATGCAACCTAAATGTTGAAAAATTGATTACACAATTGAATAAGGCACATAAAAAGGCCGCTAGGTTCGTCAAAAATCTTACGAAAGCACACACAAAGCGTCACACACTTAATACAGATTTGTAAGTTGAGAATCTATAGGTATGCGAAGATTTAGGGCTAGTTTAAACTTAATACAAAGTTATAAAGCGTGGTGGAGGTTTTGCATCCGACATTGGAGATGTAATTAGGCCCCCTAATTACATTAGCAGGGCCGTTAATTGCTACCAAATTAGAGAGTCAAGACTGTCTAATCGATAGATTCAAGTCTACTTTTCCCGCGCACTATTCGCGACAACAATAAAAAGGGAAACACCTAAGAAAATAATAGGTGCGGGCTATCGAAAATAGGGAAAATACAAGATTAAACTCCCACAAAATACTCTCCACGTCTGGCTCCTAGCGCCCCCTTGTCCAGGTGGGGTGCAGGTGAATGCATATTAAGCCTATTGTATTTGCGATTTGTCCGTCCGGAATGCGCAGAATACTAACCGGTAATAAGTGTCTGAATTGCCTGTGTGCTTCCCTCTTTGTGAAGGCATAGGAATATCTGCTAACCATGTAATACTCGTGATATATGTAGGCATGTAGCATGATTGGTTGCCCCCTTTCGACGCGGTTTTTGGGTGGATCCCGGGGTGCCAGGTGTATGAGTAAATAGAGGGAATATGTGTAGGACGGCTGGTTAACTACCATCCCCTGCCACACGTCCTTACGACGGCTCGCGGGGCACTGTGCAAATGATGTAGACACCCGACTCGATTACACCTAGCAATCCGGACACAATGCCTTTAGCAAAAAACACCTCATCTCAAGAGCAGCTGTCCTGATTCGGCGTCGAATGAATACGCCGAGCTGTCGATATTTTAAAGCCAGCTCTGAACAAATATGAAATGAGAACAACAAACTGTAGATCACCTCAGTACACTTGCAGTAAGTTGCTAAGCGCACACAGACAGACTTTGGAGCCTATTCAAGATACATCACCATGACCTGCGAATGGTTTCTCGCAAGGATTGAGTCCTCGGAAGCAAAAGATCCCGCCCTTTGACAACAATGACAATTGTGCGAAAATTTCAATGGGAAAAGAATATCAGGACGCTTTGTCTGGAAGTGTAAAGGAGAAAATAGAAAGAAGGAAAACAAAAAGAGAAAGAATGAAAAAACGTGGCGGTCCAGTCCTTTGGATTGGAGCGCCACATTTTCTCGGAGACGGCAGCGCGATAACAACTGGAGCGGAATCAGCTCTGGCCAATAAGAAAGTGCCCTTTACAAAGATACACCCTAAGATAAAGGGTGCGCTCCCTGATGGGAAAGACTTTTAGTTTAGGAGATCCCCGGAAACGGGGAAGATGCATCGCCATGGAAACAGGTTCGCCGTATCGAAGGCATTACTTTTCATAATCCACAGCTCTGGGTACCCAGCAAGCATTGCGATGCGGGGTCCATTTGGAGGACAGGCGGCGAAATGGATCCAATAGGATTCGAATATGGATCGATGAGGGGCGATAGGGGTGGAGGCTGAAGGGGAAGGGGGTGGTTCCCAACCCCCCCCCCCCCCCGAATAGAATCCTACTGCGGCTGTGAGTCCGCTCGAATTTGCATTCATTGGGAACGGCGTGACGCATTTCGGGGGAGGGGGGGGTTTCGTCTAATTGTTACGACGAATTGCAGGGAAGAGGGGCGGGGGCGAATGGTGTGATGGGGTGTGTCACGTAACGCGTGAGGATAGAGCGGGGTAACGGATTTAGAGAGGGCCTATGCTTCAAGGGACGAGCGCCGTACGCCAAGAAAGAGACGATACCATTTGCTTTCAGATCACAGATCGTTCATGATCGAACCAGGCATTCACGAAACCAATTGATGATAATATTAAACACTATCGTCACGGAATCAGAAAGAGCGACGCAAAACGTGCAAAGTGGAATTATAAGGGATTCCGGAGCACTCGCCATTTTGTTTTAAGTGGGCGAGATGACTCACCCCCTCGGGCCCACTTCGAGACTCTCTCTTGGCCACTCTTGAAATTGGCTTTGGCGATGGAACCCTCAGGTCAGGCATTATTATTACTATTATTGCGAGAGAGAAGTTTGGGGGGGCGGAGGCGCGACAGGATATCTTCACGGTTTTTCACTTTTCTCTGCTGCAAAAGATCCCACGAGGAAGATAAGAAGAGATTCAAGCGGTCGATCGAATAGCATACCATCCCCAAACTCAGTCATTCGAAACGATGTGATGGGAATGAAGGAAGGAGGAGGTAGAGAAGGCGTACTTTCCCGTTGAAAATAATTACATCTCTCCCCAAGTGAGGTATTAATAGTCCCCGGATCTGCCCGCTGGCCTAATGCGGTCGAGGATCGCAAATTATTCTCGTGTCGCAAAATATAGCGGGACTGGGTAGAGGAGGATTCGTCGCGGCGAGGCTACTAATACTTATGTATTCGTATGGGCGGGGAAAGAAATAATTATGTCGACGAGGGGCATCGCCGGAAAGGGCTTGGCCGAAACTCCGAAGTTCGTCTTCGCTGAAGGCTCTATAATTTCGCGATCGATTAAATACGCAAACATAAAAAAACCGTATAGACTACACGTACGTGTTGCCAGGAAGGAGCAAGTGATAGAGCGAATGAACTGTTGCTCACGGTTTATACACAATATAAAGTGAGGAAGAATAATGCAGGAGTTGAATTAAGTGGAGGAATAAAAAGAAAGCTGCGTCGGCAGGACTTGAGGGATCACCACGTTGTTCAGGGATTTCTTAGCTACCGGCAGATTTGTACGTTGATTTGATTGGTCTCAGACAAACATAAAGTCCAATTACAGGGTTCGTCAGGAAAATAAGTGTAATAAGCTCATTGTCTTTTTTGACAAACGGGGAGTCGTCCACTACGAATTTGTACCTGAACGACAAACTGTAAATGCTGCATTTTACGTCCAAGTGCTCGACAGGCTTCGAGAACGAGTCGCCCGCGTCCGGCCAGCGATCAAAAACATCTGGCGGCTGCATCACGACAATGCGCCGTCTCACACCGCGCTTGTCGTGTCGGACTTCTTGGCCAAGCACGGCGTGGCAACGCTGCCGCACCCGCCCTACAGCCCGGACTTGGCACCACCGGACTTCTTTCTGTTCCCGAAGATAAGGAGGAGTTTGAAAGGAACGCGATACGGGACTTTGGACGCCGTCAAAGAGGCCGTGACGACGTGTCTTCGAGAGGTTCCCGATGATGCCTTCGCGGGAGCGTTCCAGGAATGGGAACGCCGCTGGAACAAGTGTATCGACTCACAAGGGTCCTATTTTGAGGAATATTAGCTTAAGATATGTAAAAGTGTAATAAATTTTTTTTGCTGAACTCAGTACACTTATTTTTCGGACGAACCCTGTAGCTCTTAACAAATTGATGAGTAGATTCATAGATGTTAAAACTAAATTGCATCGGGCACTAAAATAATCAGGATAATCAAATATTAGACCGATTTGGTTATTCAGAAAATGCGCGATATTTGCATATCGCTGAAATCCGACGATTTAAAAGTCTTATTAAAATACGGAGCTGCGAGCGATCAAAAATCCAGGACGGAATTAAGTGGTCGAATCGGTAAAAATATTTGATTATAATTCAGTAACACCAAGGCATATAATTTTCTGCATATGTCACCTGCCTGAATTAACATGGATAGAGTCGCCTTGTTTTCGTGGGGCGCGTCTAACGCCGACTGCCTAATGCTCTCGTTGAAACTTGTACAAACTCAGTGATAGTCGCAAAGGAGAAATGTATATAAGCTATTTTAGTACCCTACAAGCCACCGCTGGGGTATGTGGCTGGGGATGCATACACACCAGACTAATTACGTAATTAAATTATGATTTGTAGGTAGAAGGTCAAGGACAAGTCGAAGGAAGGAGAGGGGAGAAAAATTCGGGAGAGGGGGGGGGACATCTAGTGAGCTCCATTTCCGAGAGCAAAGAGAAGAGAGGGTGGCTCTGCCCGATTCGAAGCCATCGTTGAAAATATACGTACGTCCCTCGCCTCGGATTACACATGTTGCGATCGCCATTGGGGGAGAGAGGCTAGAGGGGGGCGTGGCTTGGGGGGATTCTCGTTTTTTCTCTCTCTCTCCTTGTTACTGGACGCGGCCGAGTCCCTCCCTCCCTTTCATATACATTTGTAATTAATATGAATTATCCCCGCGTCGCATTAGGCCGCCCCGCGGACCTTATTAGCCCCCGTAGTCGCTTCCTCATTAAGGGTGCAATGCAAGTTCGTCGTCGTCCTGCCGGCGCCCTCCTTCAACCCTCCCACAAAGACTAAACAAGGAGCGCGCATAAATTAAAAGTAAGTTATCATCTTCACTCGCATTCCTCTCATTAGCATATATTTCTGTGAAGGAGAGAAGCAAATCCATGGCGGAGGAAAACGTGAAAAGACAGAAGACTGCTTTCTCATTCGCATCTTCGTACGAGCTGCTCTCTCTTCCCTCAAAGACGATCAGGTATTATACATGTATATAACTCAAGTCTTACCTTGATGAATGCTGATGGGTACATATTTTGAGGGAAAACTTTTTATCAAAGAATTTGTATGGGTAAATAGACTTTGTTTGAACAGTTACCTCTTACGAAGTCAATGTACTTCGAAAGAGTCGATGGCGTCTAGGAATATTTTATTCCAGAATGAACACCAAACAAACCACCTCTGATCTCTAAATGGTGAGTACTTCGAGATTTAGGTTAGGATTTAGGCGAGTATAGGAGATTCGAGATTTATCATTTTTTTACGATTTCGCGAGCGGAACAAGGTAAAAATTGTGCATGTATATAAAAAATCCATAAACACAGTATTCAATCCAAAGGTCGGCTTAGAAGGTGATGGTAGAGCTCACCAATGTACCAAGCCCAACGGTGTGTGAATATTGACACATCAGGGTAGGGGGGCCAGTTCCTTTCCCTGTGCCGGTTATAGTTTCCCAGGTAACTGGTACCCGAAAAATCAACCAGCATGGGTGGAGCTGCAGGTGCCCAGAGTGCCTTGCCCGGGAATCGAACACGTGAGGGACCCTCCGATCAGTAGTCAAACGCTCTACACCCTGGTCTACCGCGAACCACGAAAATATACACACTCATGGTATCGTCACTCATGCCAGATAGGTCGAGGCATAGGAGCCAGACGAAAGGTAGTCCTCGCAGCGTCCGTTCCTCAGTGAGGCGGCTGCAAAGGCGTCTGACCCCAGTGGGGCGGCCATTAAGTGACGGTGTCACGTTATAAACACTATTGAGGAAGGCAACGGGAAACCACTGCAATTATTATTCCCACAAAAAATAATGGACACAAGACAGAAATTGAGTCCTGGTAACTGCGGAATTCGGCCCAAGTGGCCGTATGTCGTGCCCGGCAGTGGGGGAGGCAAAGCATCCGTGGTCGTCATCCCACGAACCCTTGCAGGGAAGAAATAACAGCAGCAGGACAGAAGACGCAGAAGAAGACGAAAGTAGTTAGAATAGGAACATGGAACGTCAGGACAATGTTGAGGGCAGGCAAATTAGAAAATATTAAGCGAGAGATGGAAAGAAGTAATACAGATGTTTTAGGTCTCTGCGCGGATTACTGGAGTGACAATTATAGAGTGATATACAGCGGCGGGGACGAGAGCCAACGAGGGGTTGCCGCAATATTAAATAAAGGGGTAGGAAGAAGCGTAGTCAACATAGAGCAAGAACTGATAGGATCTTATTCGTAGGAATTAAAGCAGAACCGACGAACCTCATCATTATTCAGGTTTACATGCCACCGAGCAATCACAAGGAGGAAGAAGTCGATAGGATGTACGATGAGTTAGAATATATAATCGCGTGTGTTCCTGAAGATAAACATTTGATAGGGATGGGGGAATGCGACGGTAGGCAAAGGAAAGATGGTGATGAGGTGGGGGACTATGGGTTAGGCACGAGGAATGAACGCGGGGAGAAATCAATTGAATTCTGCAGGAGACAGGGGTTAGTCATCACTAACACATGGTTTAACATCACAAAAGGCGTAGGTATACATGGAAAATGCCAGGTGACTCAGAAAGGTATCAGTTAGATTATATTATGGTTAGGCACAGGTTTAGGAACAGTGTGATAAATTCGCACAGTTTCCCAGGAGCGAATGCGGACTCTGACCACAATTTAGTTGTTATGAAATGCAACGTCCGTTTCAAAAAGATAAGGCAAAGGCGGCGGGTTAGAAAACGGAACGTTGAAGCATTAAATGGATTAACGAGGAAGGAGCATCAGCAGGCTGTAGAGAAAATTATGGATGACGGTAAAGAGCTGAGTACTACCGAAGTAAAATGGGAATGTATCAATACAGTGATTTCGAAAGCCGCAAAAGACACCATAGGAACCGTTAACGGGAAAAGGATAAGGAAACCATGGGTAACGGATGAAATGATTGCAAAAATGGATGAGAGAAGTCGGAAGAATGTAGACACAGAGTTAGGCAAAATGAAGTACAAAGAGTTAAACAATAAATTGAGAAGAGCAACAAATAAAGGAAAGGAAGAATGGTGAAATACACAATGCGAGGATATGGAAAGTGGGTGAATACGATGGGTGAAATTGGTGCGCTATACAGCAACGTTAAGTTATTGTCGGGAAGTAAGAAGGCATGATTTGTGCTAACAGGTAAAGATACATACTTGTCAGTGGGGTAAGATAATATTTGAACCAGAAAGGATAATATTTGAATAACCAGGAAAAATCCAAGAGAGATGGAAGGAATACATAGAAACATTCCATGGTTAAGAACTTAGGCTGACAAGGTTAGACATAGAAAAGGAACATGCCATAGAAAAAGATAGCATAGCTCCAGGCATACTTGACGATTAAATAGAAAGGGCATTAAAGGAGATGAAAGCGAATAAGGCCGTGGGGGTGGACAACACTCCTGTGGAATTGTTGAAATGTTTAGGAAAATGTGGGAAGAAGGCCCTATATGGACTGATTCGTAGTATCTATGAAGAGGGAATCTGGCCGGAAGATTTTGTGAGATCGGTGTTGGTTCTTATTCCAAAAAAGGTAATGGCTATATCATGTGAGGATTACAGAACAATAAGTTTGATATCCCACGCAGCTAAAGTTATTCTCAGGATCATCAACAAAAGGATAGAGAGTAAGGCAAATGATTACTCAGGGGATGATCAGTTTGGGTTTAGGAAAGGAAGAGGTACGCGTGATGCCATTGCAGTCATGAGATCACGAATCGAGAGGAATATAGAACACAATCAGGACGGATTTTCCTGTTCCGTAGATTTCGAAAAAGCGTTTGATAGAGTGAATTGGGAAAAATAATGCGTGCATCGCAGAAAATAGGAATGGATTGGAGGGACAGGAGACTGATCCGCAACCTGTACATGTCTCAGACTGCTCAGGTGCGAGTGGGGAACGGAGAGTCCGGATGGACAGTGTTAGGAAGAGGTGGAAGGCAGGGTTGCCCATTGTCACCGGTGCTGTTCAACGTATATGTGGAGGAAATGATTAAAGAGGCATGGGAGGAATTGGAGGGGGGAATGAAAGTCGGAGGGGAATTCGTAAGCTCGGTTAGGTTTGCTGATGACCAGGCATTAATTCCTCAGTCAGCCATGGGGTTTCAGGCATTGCTGAGTGAATTGGACGTACAGTGCGATTGATATGGGATGAGAATTAATATTAAGAAAACAAAGGTTTTGCGATTGATTCTCCAGAAAGAAAAAGGCTAAGCTAAACATTAAAGTAGGAGAGTCCCATCAGGGCTCCATACGCCTCGGTTTCTAGGATGGACATTTCGTAGTCGAACGCCCAAATTTCGGTGGTGTCCGCTCCCGGGATGATCCATGCTGCTTGGAAGGGAGTAGTATCGGTATATACTTTCTCCAAACGTCCCCAGTTGTGAAAGCTCCTTTTCTTTCTCCATATCCCCGCCTCCCATAATTCTTGAGTTCATTTGTTGTGGCGCTTGGCCATGTCAGACATATGTATACACACCAGGAGGTGAAGCCAATAGCTTTCGGCATGTCTCGTAATCGCAATCGGGGTACAATGTCAATAATATATTTTACAGTTCTAAGGTGCCTTTAGTTAGTGACAATTCCATGTTTTCAGTATCTATACGTACCCCAAGATATTTTATCCTCTGCGTGGGCTGGAGGTGGCTTTTAGCTAGATTAATCTGTATTCCTAATTCACTTGCGAGGAAGGTAATAATGTCCTGGACTGGTTGGGGCTGGCCTGGAGGGAAAACAAAGAGCCAGTCATCAAGATAGGCGATCATCAGCACTTGAAATTTGGTGTAAATTTCCTGTGCCGCCGCCCTTGCCCATCGCTGCATAATAGCAGATGCTAGGGCATGCCCCATGGGAAGACAAGTCCATTGAAAATATTCGTTGTCCAGGAATATGCCGTAGAAGTGCCTTTGCGCCGGTTGTATCGGAATCTGCCAGAATGCGTCGGTCAATTATAGCTTAATCAAGAGGGGTCCTGCCGGGATCGTTTTAAGTGCCTTGGCGTCGTCCTCTATAGTAAATTTAGGTTTGTGATAATATTTGGTCCAATCGGACAGATCCTGAATGATTCGAATACCACCTGATGCCTTTGGTATCGCGATCAGGGGAAAAGCGCAGGATGGCCTGCCCATCGCCAGCACTCTTCGCTGTACCAAGGTGTCCACCAAATTGCAAGATCTTAGGAGTTTCCCGAGTCGGTTTGAAAATGTATGGGGCAGCCGTTGGCTAAGCGAGATTGGCTCCTTCCGTGAATAAAGCTCTGACGGACGCCTTCTGATAATGGTACGAGAGCGCCGTTGGGAACACGGGCACCTCTACGTCCTCTGTTTCCTCATGGTCACTGATGACTGGCTCGGGGGAAACCTGGGAGGGAACCGAAGAGGGGACTCGCGGTTGCAAGAGCTCGGGGTTAGTCACTTCGTCAATTATGTTGAGGAGGTTAGATGTTACATCCTCACCTTCAAACTGGGAATCATGATCACTCAACACTTCACTTTCACTTATTTCTCGAGGCTCAGCATGCTCTTCCTTCTATAGGGGCATCACGAGGGCACAATACAGTTCCCATTAGATTTTATGTGCTCCGATTTATTCTCGTGCTGATATCATTCGCGAGCGCCCGCAACGATCGATAGTCGAAGTCGCAGTTAAACTCTCAAAGAGTGTCCTTCGGAAGAGAGTGCAGTCGAGGCAATAGCATTTCCTTAGATGTCCATTTCACGGACTGTTCATGGCGAAATGAAAACCATCCATTTCTTTTACACTCGATTGAATTATAATTCCACAGTGTGGTTGAGGCACGCTCGAGTCTTCTTTTGTCCTCGCGAATATGGATTCGACTCGGCACAAAAGAATATTCCGCTCCCACCAAAAAGAAAAAGAAATGAACATAAATCCCAAGAAAAGCGTACCTATAAAATATTCCCCGACGCAGGACGATAGGCATTCCCTGAATTTTCCCTGATTTACTCGATTCCCATCCAGGTTATCGAGGCATACACGGGTCGATCGACACCCTCGCCTCCCGAATTTATGCCCAACCCCGACGCGGCCGCAGGGTGGGCAAGCGGATAGGGGTGGGTTCCAGGGCTGGGAGGGAACGTGTATATTGGTACACGGCTCGGCTATTGAGTCGCCCTTAAATAAAAGGGAATCCCCTGGGGGTGGGGGGAAGGAATCTGGAGAACGGTGACTGATTGGGCGAAAAGGCGCAGGAGAGGGCGGCGGGGGAGGAGGGGGAGGGGGAAGACGGAGTATGAGGAGTGGTGCGTGGGTGGGGTGTAATGAATGAGGGGCGGCGGGAACATTTCATTCGGACGGAAGGAGGAACGAGGGACATCACGGAATGGGTTTTCAAACGGGTTTACCCTCCGCTGCCCTCGCCACCAACAAAAATAAAAAGAAGAGGATCGGGCGGCGTCCGCTCGAAGTAAAGACCCTCCTCTCCTGGGCGAGGGGGCAAGTTTTCTTCTGCCGAGGGTGTCGTCTCCGGATTCGGAGAGGCGCGAACGGATAGGACGGGAGGGCGCCTTGAAGGAGGACGGGACGTCTTAGGGCCGGCCGCCTCCTCTCTCTCGCTCTAAACGTGAGAGAAGTCGATAGGCTACCGAGGACGAGTGACTCGGATGGCCGTTGTTTCGATGGAAACCCCCCCTCCCCCCGACCGACAACAATCAACCGAGATATGTTCGCAGGAAGATGTACTGTCCCGAATCTGAGGTACGAATATTCTCACGTTCGAATGAACTTCTCGGTTTCTGATAGTGAAGTGGATGTGTCGTCGTGCCGGCAATGGTAAAACCGCCTACTTTTCACTCTTTGGGAGCACAGAGAAGAAGAAGAAAGAGGAGCCATTCACCACAGCCCAGCCCTTCAATTTGAAAGGACTGGCCGGCGGAGGTGGACGCCCTGCCACAGAGAAATACCGAGAGAGGCCAGCAGGCTGGGTGGTCGAAATAATGACCAACCCTCGACATTGTAAACTAACCTGAAGAGAGGGCTATTTGCTGGGAAGAGATTTCTCGTGAATAATACGCGCAAACGTAACAATTTAATTTCACTAATTGCAATTTCCAATTGCAAAAAAATAGTAGAAATGCCGATTTAATATATATTTAATGATGAAAAAATATTTCTTTAGTGTTCTGATTTCTGGGAATATATAGTGTCAGTTTTTAACAGAGAAACCCTGAAGAGGCACTTTGCCTAAAACAGGGCTTCCTTGTTTGTTGTACAACTTTGTTATGCTATTTGTTCTCTGTTACTTGTTATATATTATAAATATATGTTATTTGATGTACAACTACAAGGAAAAATAAACAACTTTTGAAATGAATTTAACAGAAAATTATTAATTCAATGACCATTAAGTGAATAAAGCACTTAAAGAGTAATATTTTTAAATACGATAGAGAGCAATAATAATGATAGACTCATTCCTCGGTCTATGACACGAACATTGGCACTTCTATGTGACTGATAGGCACTGAATCTTAAAGAGTATAGGTTGTGATGAAAGCCTAATATTGGAGAAAAATAAAGTGACTTCATCTAATACCAAGGCCAACGGGATGTGAAAATTACACATAAGGGTAAGGCGGGAGGCGGAAGTGCCTTTTCCTTCAATAATGACAAAAAAATAATAAAAAGAGAGCGCATCGAATGACGATGTAGTCTCGTGGCCACAGTTCGAACATTATATATATATATATATATATATATATATATATATATATATATATATATATATATATATATATATATATAAATAGAGTCACTCAGACGTGAACTCGAGTGTGGCAAGGGAACGGCTGGGACCACCAGACAATGGCCACTTGAAAAAAAAAACACATTTATGGTTTATACGTTAATGTAATCAAATGCAAAATTCACCTACTGAAATAAACCACACTATCGACTGAAATAAGTATACTGGTAAAACATTTTCATCTCTTTCGAGGGCACTAGGAGACATTGAATTGGTGGTGGGTAAGATGGTTCTGTGGCTAGCGTACTGGCTTCCCAACCAGAAGACCGGCAGATATCCCGATCCCTACTAGCGGGACTTTGTGGAGAGCACTCTGAGTGAGTATGCCGTCCGTCGGATGGGAAGTTAAGCTGTGTGACCCCTCGGCGTCATTCGTCAAATATAATGAGCTAATGCCGACGCTGGGTTTCTCCCTCCACCCTTCCTCCTTTCCCATCCATCGCTAATAGCGAAAATGACCTCAGCCGGCCTTAACCTCAGCCGGCCTTAACCTCGGCCGCCTCCCTTAAAAACTACTGCTACTGATACAACCGGCAATGACCTGGTAACACAAATATGGAAGAGAACTTCGTCACGTGAACTAAACCAATAAAAAAAATTGATGAAGTATCAAAAATAATATCATGGCGTAAGCATAACAATTCACTTAGAGCGCAGCCAAAATGTACGATAGAGAAAAATGAGCAGAGATTTAATGAGGTCCTCTTTGATGAAAAAAATCGACATAATTGGACGAATTGCCATTAGTCTCCCCATCCCCCCAGCGCCCCAAACATTTTCTATAACAAGACCAACTTATTGTCGGAGTCGATATAAATACGGAGGGCGCGTCGCAGCAACATTATCTCAAACGATGGAAATGGAATCTAATTCGATGGCAGTCGATGAGGGCGAAGAACAACAAGTAGGAAGTAAAGCGGGAAGGGAACAAATGGAATGGGACAGAGAGGGAATTGAAGCAACAAGAATGGGAAACACAAGTTGGAGTCGAAGATAAACACAAGAGCGGGCGGGGCGAGGAATTAGGTCGGAAAAACTGAGCGACGGAGAATGGTTCGCACACATATACAGTAAGAATCCGAAGTCCATTTAGAAATATTAAAAACATTTAAGTTACACGTCGGAACAAAATTAAAAATTTAAAGATTGTGCATGTGTATGTTTATTTGTAGTTTGTGAGTTTGCATGCGTGCGAAAGGGTCGGGGCGAAAGGGTTCTTGCATGAATTTTTACCATGTTTGGTTTGTGGGCTCTAAATTTGTGGCTTCTGCATGCGGTTTGTTTTCCCTAATTTACGGGTGGTGTCCTAACACCCCCCGCCACACGCCCTTGCGGCGTCCTGCGGGGTATTGAGTAGATGTAGATCTCTTTATTTCTTGCGATACTCGGATGATTTTTGAGGCTTTGTATATCTAATTTTCCTAAATGTTTTCCCATACCTTTCATACAAACCGTGTACGACATAAAGCGGGAGGGCCGTCCAGAGTCTCAAGCAGAGAGAACCCAAGCATCGTCGGCGTCCGCATTCGGTTTCCCTCTCGCCGCACATAGATTTTCAGCCTCAAGATTAGTTCCCAACCGATTCCATAAATGCACCTCGGACTGCATATACTAACGACACCCTCGGTTTCTCGCAAGGGTAAGATACGAGACTGCTTACAATTACACCCCTTCCCTTATTAAAGAAACATATGCGTCCAAAAGAGGACCAGCGGAGGTGGAATGGTGAAAGGAAGAGAGAGAAATAAGGATAGGGAGAGGAGGAGGAAGAGAGTGTGAAGAGGATTCCATTCCACTGATAGGATGTCGGGGGGTGAGATTTGGAGGTAATCCGCACAGAAAACGAAAGGGGGAAGGAAAGAAGAGTCACGGGGAGTGAAGAAAGAGGGGAGAGAGAGAAAGAGTGGCAGAAGAGAAAAGGAAAGGAATGATGGGTGAGAGGGGACGAGAAATAAGCGAGAGGGCGCGGGAGATGGAAGATGGAGCTGTGGAGGGTATTCGGGGGGAAGGGAGTGGCGCCAGCGGGGGATATGACGGGTGTACATTATTTGGACGCAATCACACCTATTTGGCGTGCGGCAGTGTTCGATGCATACGCATGTAATTCACTGCAAAAAATATTTTCAAATATAATCACTGAAAATCAAAAGAACTAACTGGCTCATATTTCTAGGGTCCCAGCCACCTTCATTACGAGTTGCAAAAACAGTACGCATGTATGAGTGCGCATACATACGTGTATGTGTGTGTACAAATAGATATATATATATATACATATATATATATATATATATATATATATATAACCATAAACACAGTAATCAACCCGAAGGTCGGTTTAGTTGGTGATGGAAGAGCACACCCATGTATCAAGCCCGACGGCGTGTGAATATTCACACATTAGGGTAGGGGGGCCAGTTCCTTTCCCTGTACCGGTTATGGTTTCCCAGGAAGACCAGGTACACTAAAAATCAACTAGCTTGGATGGAGCTGCAGGTGCCCAAAGTGCCTTGCCCGGGAATCGAACCCGGGACCCTCCGGTCAGTAGTCCAACGCTCTACCCACTAGACCACCGCGAGGCACACATATATGTGTATATATTTTTATATATATATATATATATATATATATCGATTATGTAGAAGCACTTACGAGAGCAATATACAATATAACACTTGGATGGCACAATAGATCTCAGAAATATGAATATAAGACATGTGAGTTGCCACTAACATTTCAAAAAGCTTAAAATTTATTAACCAAGTCCCCTTGCACGTTTTCTATTCATATTTTTGTGTTATATTGTGCCGTCCAAGTTTTATAACTAATTAAACCTCGGACGGCATAAATCCGGTCGCTGTAGTCCAGAGATAGTTGGACTACTGGCCG